>JABUQX010088310.1:0-32500 GCA_015478945.1 Trachelipus rathkii
CACAGGGAGAAAGATCCTTCCTCTCTCTCTCTTCCTCACTTTCTCTCTCCTCTCTCTCTTCTCTCTCTCCTTCTCTCTCTCTCTCTCCTCCGTCTCGCTCTCTCTCTCCTTCTGCATCTCTCTCTCTCTCATCTCTCTCTCCTCTCTCTCTCTCTCTCTCTCTCTCTCTCCTCTCTCTCTCTCTCTCTCTCTCTACTTCTCTCTTCTCCTCTTCCTCTCTCTCTCTCTCTGCTCCTCTCTCTCTCTCTCTCTCTCCTCTCTCTCTCTCTCTCTCTCTCAATCTCTCTTCTGCTCTCTCTCTCTTCTCCCTCTCTCTCTCTCTCTCTCTCTCGTCTCTCTCTTCTCTCTTCTCTCTCTTCCGCTTAAGCTGCTTTTCATTTTTTTGCATTTTTTGCTTACGAAACGTAGAAAAAATGCTCAAGTTTCCGTTCGTTTTTCTCGAAACTTAGCCGCTCAAAATTTGTAAAATATGCTCACCAATACGTAAGGAATTTCCTTAACCTTTTCCCTGCGAGCGCTCTGTCAACGTGTGTACCCACGCATGACGGTAGAAATACGCACATGTTTATTTATTTTGCTGCGTCAGCGCTGGTCAGATATATCGCATTTATTCTGCTTCGGTATATTATATTATATATATATAGTATCTATATATATATAATATATATATCATATATATATATATGTATATAATAATTATATATATATATAATATTATATATATATATATATAGTATATAATATATATCAAGTAAATTTTATATTTACATAGCAATTATTTTTTATCCGAATATACTAGAGCAAGAAGATCTAATATCATCTCTCTCTCTCTCTCTTGAATCTATATATCTATATAGTATATATTATATAATATATATATATAGTATATATATATATATATATATATATATATATAGTATATATATATATATATATAATATATATATTATATATATTATATCTATGTATATTAATATATATATAGTATACTATATTATATATATATATATATATATGTATATAATATATATATATATATATATTAATATATATATATAATATATATATATAATATATATATATATATATATATATATACGGTATGTATATATATATTATATATATATATATATATTATATATATGTATATTATATATATATATATATAATATATATTATATTATATATATATATATAATATAAATATATATATATGATATATATATATAAACTAATAGTATATAATAATATATATATAAATATATATATATAACCGTAAGACGGGGTAATCGGTCCATGGGGGCAATTCGGCTCCACGTGGGGCAATTCGTCCAGTGGCTCAAAATAGCCTATACGTATGAAAATATATTTAAAGATGTAAATCATGTAAATTTTCTATGTCTTAGTATTAATTTTTTATGAAAACGCCTTTCTTAGTCCATTAATTTTGTGACCCTTTTTTTTCTTTTTCTGCGCACTATATAAATCGGAAATTTTAGCTTATTGCTAAGAACATACAGGTCAAAATAATTGTACAACATTATTGGTACCAAAGATAAGTTATTTAAGAAATAGTTCATAACCTTATGCAATCGTTGGAGTCATTCAGGCAAGAGATAAATATGTTTTATTATAAAAATTGTAACATGGGCAATTCGGTCCAGGTTTAAAATTTGCGTGGGGCAATTCCGTCCACATTGAAATCTTCATTAAATTAAATTTTTTCAATACTCTATTCATAGAAGATGGTATAACAAATACAATGATTAAAATAGAATTTAATAATTTTTACAGCAAGATAGGTAGGTAAAGTTTTTTCAACTGAGCCTAATTCACGTCGAGCAATTCTTTCAGCAAGATGGTTCACAGTTACGCAAATAACACGGCAGGAAACAAAGGGATACTCTGATGATGATATTGCTAGACCCTTAAGCAGTTTTCGTTCTTGCATTGGTTCTTACGAAACGTAATATCCTAAAACGCTCCGAGTTTGCAATTCGTTTTTTGTCAAAGCATTTGCGTCGTTTTTTGTCAAACAGCGCGCAAAATCCGTAAAAGAAACGCTCACGCAAACGTAAAGATTTCATAATCTGTGTAATATAAAATCAAAAAGAATTGCAACCTCCTTACAGAATTTTATACATTACAGTTCGTTTTGTCAAACAGCGCAAAATCGAAAAAAATGGCCACCAAACGTAAAGAATTTCCTTAATTCTGTGTAATATTAGAATACAAAAAAAATAAGGAATTCCTTACGTTTGTGAGTCCATTTTTTACTGATTTTGGCGTTGACGAAAAACGAACGCAAACTCGAACATTTATTAGTTTTCATTCAATTTTTAAAAATATATTGTAAATAGACCATTATGTTAAAAAGAGACTAAAAAACGCTTGAGCTTGCGTTCATTTTTGTCAAAAGCGCTTGGTTCTATTTTTTGTCAACATCGCAAATCCGTAAAAAAACCTCACCAACAAAGAAATTTCCTAATTCTGTATAATACAGAATTAAAAGAATAGCAAGCTTACAGAATTAAGAAATTCCTTACGTTAGGGAGCCCTTTTTTTAAAGATTTTTGCAGTTTTGACAAAAACGAACTCAAACTCGAACATTTTATTACGTTTTGAACCCAATTTCTTAAAAATAATATTAATACCATTATGTTTTATAAAATGAAAAGGTGATTCTAAGAATATCCCGAAAAAGCAAATTAAACACAGGAAATTGAGGATTCTTTAGATATACAAAAATGAAGTGGACCGAATTGCCCGCCCCCAAAATCGTGGGCACATTCGGTCCACGTTACTATGCTCCTTTACCTTACTAAAGCAAATTTTCAGCATTGTTTACATATTAACTAATTTTAACATATTTTAGAACATTATAACAGTGACAATTATTTTAGTATGCTTTAGCATATTTTATCATATTAACTTATTTTACCATATTTTATCAACATTGCCCCGTCTTACGGTATATATATATATATACAAAGGGAAGAAATAAGAAATTTTGCAAACATTGAGGCAAAGGCGGGGGGAGGGGTAAAGGGGTAGGGGAGAAAAGTAAGAGAATGAAGGGCTCTCAAGTAAAGATGAAAGCTATTTGGATGGGGGATAAGGGTGATATGATTATAAAAAATCATCCCTGCATCTAGAATACTAAGCCAAATTTTCAATGAAACCGAGCTTTGTAACATCTCGCCGCTCTCTGTGCTTGGTTCATACTGACTAAAATCAAAGAACAGACCTGTATTTATAACCTCGCACTGCTCTTAAAATTGCCAAATGTCACTAGATAAATGTAGTATAACATAATTTTAGAAAAGAAACCAAAGATTCCATAACTGAAATACATATAGTACGAATACGATTTATGACGACACATAGTCGGCATCAGTCATACTAAAGACAATTACTCGTGCCGACAACGTTGATGGCCTCAGCAGCGAAAGGGTTAATTCTGTAAGGTTGCTATTTCCCTTGCTTGCCAAATTTAGCTCGTTCTTACGAAAACTTGTAAACAAACATGATGGCGGAGTGGTAGGCCCGTTTGAATTTCGAATGGTTCATTCAATAAAATTAACTTTAAGTCCTATTTCTTCTAAATCGATAACATCATCACAATAGTTGATAAATTATTTGTAATATAAGCCATTTGTTATTTGAAGGGTGACAGATTTGTCACTCTCCTGTCACCCTGCCGTTACATATATATCATTTTCTGGTACTTTTTAGTACTCAGCTACCTTCCTGGGTACTTTTCAAGATGATGGGTGACAGTTTTGTCGCCTGCCTGTCACTAAAACCCGGAGTTGAGCGCCCACTTCAGGTGACGACGTTGTAGTAGTGCAGGTTTAACCTTCAAAATGGCCCTTATAATTCAACTGCACCACCAAAAGAAAACTTCTGGTGAGAGAATGTAAAAATCGAAAAATAACTCAATTTGATGATCGTATAGTGTAATATTTTATTCCTGCTAAACAAAAGATTGCGTTGTGTTTACAAAACCAATGTCGATCTTATTTTTATGTCTTAACCTTGAATAAATTCTTTTCGTCTTTTATTAATTTTATCAAGTTACCTGTTTTAATCAATAAACTCTTTTGTTGTCTATTATTCTTTTTACCTATTATTCTTTTTACCTTTTTTATTAATAAACTCTTTTGTTGTCTATTATTCTTTTTACCTTTTTTATTAATAAACTCTTTTGTTGTCTATTATTTTTCTTGTAGTTAGATCTTTTATTTCAGATTTATTTCAACTAGATCAACTAGAACTACCTTTTTATTCCTTTATACTTTCTTCAAGTCTTCAAGTATGAATAAAATCAACTCCGAAAATTCAGTTTTTATTTACAGTCAATATATATATCATAAATAATATAGGTATTCAATACCTTACGAGAAATTCCTTTATTTAACAAAACAAGAATTCCCAAATACGTTTAAATTTCTTATTTAAAAGGCTCATCAAAACGAAATTATATACAATTGTAATAATAATTATTCGAATAACAGCTTATCTGTCAGTCAATACCCGAATCCTGTTGTTGCAATTAGATCTTCCAAAAATTACAAGCTCCAACTGGGCTCAAAATTTCAGTTAATGAAAATTACGTCCAATTTAAGTTATGTCAACTTCTGTAACCAAAATATATCCCAATCTCAAATCAAGCCCCTTGGAATTTCAAGACCTGTGATTATGTTCTAGTGAACTGACAAAAACAAAAAACAAAAACTAATGTAAATTCTATTCAAAGGCTATAAAGCACTTCTCATATCAAATAATAAAAATGTGGTCAAATATCTCGAAATAAAATCCAAATTCAATTATTCCCAGAGTCAACAAAATGTTTCAATTATTTCTACCCAAAAACCAAATTTAATTTTATTCCAGAATTTATCAAAATTCAAAATGTTTACTAAATATTTCCACTGAAAAAACTAAAGTTATATTTATTTTTAAAAAATGATCAAAACTTGAAAAGGTTTACGAAATATTTCCACTGAAAAACTAAAGTTAAATTTATTCTCAAAATTATCAAAGTTTCAAACAGTTTTCTACCAAGCATGAAAACCATGCTATTTTTACATGTTCTTCCAGTTTTATTAAAAAAAGGTATTATAACATCTTAAAAATTAAAGATTTCATTAACTATCTAGTGGGAAAAGTTCAATAAACACCCCATAAATGCCCCGGACCCCATAACAAAAATGGCCCCACGATTTCTAAATGACTTTGCAAAAGCTTTCAAATTGTTTCCCCTTTAACATACTTATTATTAAAGTTAAATTTATTCGACTCTCATGAAAATCCTTTATGGAGTATCACTTCAAAAGAAAACCAAATTCAAGAAATTTTTCGTAAAATTCCCAAAATGCAGTAAAATATTTCGAAAGCAAAAGCTAAATTCAAACCATTCATAAAATTCCCAAAATGTAGTAAAATATTTAAAAAGTAAAAGCTAAATTCAATTTATTCATAAAATTATCCAGATGTAGTAAACTATTTCAAAAAAAAAACAAAAGCTAAATTCAAATTATTCATAAAATTATCCAGATGTAGTAAACTACTTCAAAAGCAAAAGCTAAATTCAAATTATTTCATAAAATTATCAAGATGTAGTAAAATATTCAAAAGCAAAGCTAAATTCAAAATTATTTCATAAAAATTATCCCAGCTTAGTGCAACTCGTTAAATGCTTAATTAAATTATTTCATAAAATTATCTTCAGCATGTAGTAAACTACTTGCAATAGCTAAAAGCGCTAATTCCACCTTATCATAAAATTATCCAGATGTAAGTAAACTATTTCAAAAGCAAAAGCTAAATTCAAATTAAATTCTAAATTTCCAGACGTAATAAACTATTTCAAAAAAACAAAAGCTAAATTCGAAATTATTCCATATAATACATGGGGCTATAGTAAATATTTCAAAAGCAAAGCCTAAATCAAGTTACACCTTAAAATTATCCAATGTAGTAAACTATTTCAAAAGCAAAATGCCAACTTTCAATTATTCATAATATTATCCAGATGTAGTAAACTATTCCAAAACTGTGCAAATCAAATTTATTCATAAAATTATCCAGATGTCAGTAAACTATTTCAAAAGCAAAAGCTTTTTAAAATTATTCAATAAAATTAAATCCAGACGTAGTAAACTATTTCATGTAAGGTCCCAGTTCACCTCCATAAACTATCTAAACTTATTCGGAAAATTGGTTAAGTTACTTTCATAAATTTGAAATAAAATTTATTTCCAAAATAATACTGAAATGTGTCAAGTAACTTTCACGCAAACCTCATTGGAAAGCATTCTAAAATTTATGTCTGAAAAATTCAGTCTAAGTCCTTTGAATAAATCTGAAAATGTAACACAATCCTAAAATAATACTGTAATATGTGGTTAGTAACTTTCGCTAACCCAATTTGAAAGCAATTCTAAAAAATTATTATGAAAATGACGGAGTTACTTTATAATATCTGAACTGTAAA
Organism: Trachelipus rathkii; assembly: GCA_015478945.1. NCBI lineage: Eukaryota > Metazoa > Arthropoda > Malacostraca > Isopoda > Trachelipodidae > Trachelipus > Trachelipus rathkii. The sequence goes on from JABUQX010088310.1 coordinate 6,500, forward strand.
CGAAATTATAAATAATACATGAATGTGGTTTAGTAAACTTTCCTAAACCCAATTGCAAAGCAATTCAGAATTATTCCGAAATTGGCTAAGTAACTTTAATAAATCTGAACTGTAAACAATATTTAAAATAATACTGAAATGTGGTTAAGTTAACTTTCATCACCAAACCCAATTGAAAAGCAATCTCTAAAATTATTCTGGAAAATTGACTGAGTGTACTTAATAAATCCAAACTGTACCATAAATTAAAATAAAATAAGCTACGTCTCACAATCTCGACTTGAATCAGCATTAATAAAGTCCAAGTTTCAAATTACAGAGCCAACTTTTCAACTGAAAAGATAGGCTTCAACTAACACAATAATAATCAAGACGTTTAAAAAGTATAGGCTTCACTATTTAATACCAAGTCGGAGTTTTCCAAATATAGGCTCATATCTAAATCAATAACACTTTGAGCTTCCAACCATATAAGCTCCCACTAATATACAATATTTTTTAATCGCTCGTTCAAAAGAACCTAGAGTTCCAAAATATAGCTTATTCTTATGTTAATATTTAAGCCCTTGCTTAAAATTCTCCAATTATTTCGTCGTTGTAATTTATAAAAAAAAACTCAATTTATACACATTATATTACCTTAATAATTTCCTCCAATAAATAAATCAAAATCGGTATGTCAAAATCGTAAATATTTTCTAAGTTTGTTACAACAATAACAAGTCAAAATCAGTAATAAGAATTTTTCACAATAATATAGTCTCTAAGGACAACTACCCAGATCGGGATCAAAAATAAGAATGACTAAAATTTGCGTGTTCCACTCCATTCCAGCTTGGTTTTAATGACGTCATTACCAAGTTTCCAGATGTTGCCAAACTCATACTTTTACTCTAATATTTAGGCTTTTGGTACCAGTTTTTTCTTTTTCTTATTCGGGATTTCCTTTATCTATAAAAAGAATTTTAAACATGTTATGGCTTACGTTTTAATATTATTCAATCCTAAACTGCTTTTTCTACCTTTTCTATCCATTTCTTCCTCTTTTTTATCTTTTTATTACATAATATTCTAAACGTACTTAATTCTATTAAAACACTTTTTTCGTACCTATACAGTTGCGCACGCATGTTTTCAACTCTAAATATTTTGACGGACAATCCAAAAATGCAAATATCTGGACTCATGCTCATGTTTACATACCCTAATTACGTACACAAAACTTTTTTAAACATTCATATACTTTCATAACTTTTACTTTTACTTTTAAATTTATTATAATAATTTCTTTAGAGGACTTTCATTCTTTCATATTACAAATTCTATAATAGGCTTTTTTAACCTGAACTTTATATAATAAATCCTACAGTGATATATTTTCTCTCAGTTCTGAATATTGATCTATACTAGGCCCTATCATATAATAATAATAACAAATATAATAATAATAATAATAATAATAATAATTTAATAATAATAAGAATAATATTAATAATAATAATAATAATAATAATAATAATAATAATAATAATAATAATAATAATAATAATAATAATAATAATAATAACAATAGTACCAAAATCAAAACTTGCACAGCTTACCTAAATTAGGTCCACGCTTGGCGTGTTACCTGTAGGCCCTACGACACCTCCCCCTTGAAGCTCAACGTTGGTTTCTTTAGGCGCGATGGATTGCAAGATGGTCTGCCTCCTCCTCGGAGTCTTGTTCTAATGTCTCAGTGGGCTAAATTTTTATTTCACCATATGTCAAGATGCTCTTTATTATACGTAACTCCGTTCCTTTCTGGGTCTCAATTTTATGGATGTTAAATTGTTCCATGTTTTCAGGCTCTTTCAGAAAATTTTTCTCTTCCCATCCACTCCTGATTTCCTTCCATGTTCTTCTATCTAATCTTCTTTGTATCTCTTCTTCTATGTTTTGAATTTCAATTTCATTCAGGTCATCATCTTCATTTACAGGAATATCCAAAGCCCATAGTGTCATTTCTCGATGATTTTCCTCCCACTGGTACCCTCGCTTATTATACCTCTTGAATTGTCTTACGCTAGCTTTAAATAAGCGCCAGAAGTGTTTTACAGTTTTCCTCTTCATATGGAGCCCATCGGTGGTCTGCCCCGGGTACGGCTCCTGAGCCTCTCTAGGTGGATGTTGTGCCCTGCGATTCTTATTTTTTCTACAGGCCGCCCAGGTATATTGCCCCATCCTTGCCAAGGCAAGGGGTTTAGGACAAATATACTCCTTCCAATTATCATAAAAGTCATTCGTCAATCCCACAAATTCTCTAAGATAATGTTGACTGGTTCTTCTCGTGTATTGTATAGGTACAGATGGTCGAGCCAAAGGTGTTCTCAATCGTTTACAGTTATACCGGTCAAAATCGGGAACAAATGGCACAGTGAAAATAACCTTACAGAAAGGGTAGTTTATTTCCCATTTGTTCAGTTGGCGTCCTATTGTTACCACCAGTTTTTCTGTTTCCAGTTCCGGGTTAGGAACCATAATTTTGGAGTTACTATTCCGAAAAGTTCTTAATGCAGTTAGGTCACACTGCAAACCCAGAATAATTACGAGTTGGATCAGATCTTCTTCTTTCTCTAAGTTCCGCTCCAAAATGGCGTCTGTTAACTTCAAGATTTCCAGTGTTTTTAGTCCGTTTACAAAATAATACTGTGTATCTTTATAGGGATTGTACTCTACAAATTCTGCAAGAGCTTTTACTCGGCTATCACCAACGATAACCAATTTCTCTTGATATGTTTCTTTGCGTCTAGGTCTTTCTTCTTGTCGGGGTCTAAATTCAGGTTCAGTGGTCGATCGTTCCCTTCGGGAGCTTCCCGCAAGTTCCTCGTGTCTACTATTCATCATCTGAAACAAACAAACAAACAAAAATTAATTTATTTTCCTTATTGCATAAGCAAGAGTTAAGATATTGGTCGCCACTGCAAACCATATTCCACGTAGTTTTTATTCCTTTTAGCCTCAGCCGTAATTAGCCTAAGCTATAATAATAGGTTATTCAAATTAACCTCAACTATAATAATAGATTATCAAATTAACTTCAACCATGATAATATGTTATTCACGACCACAAAACCAATACCACCCCTCTATCGTTATAATATTCATATTTTATACAAAAAAAAATTTTATTTTAATTTTAATTAATTTTTTAATCCCTATCCAATTCTTCTCTAATCCAAGATTCTATATTTACAGTATCATAATATATGGTATTATTTGAATGATACATTTCTTCGGACCCTTCCTCAAAACTTAATCTATGCCTCCATGCTTCCTCTACTTGTATTCCTACATCAATTTTTTCCTTTTTCCGTTCCCCCGTCCCTATGGGAATACTAAATCTTTCAAGTTTCTTCCAGTCTAGATCAAAAATATTTCGTGCTTCTTTCGGTTCAAAACCCTCAAAATCATGTTCCTCTACTCGCGTTTTTAATGGTTCGAAACCTTCAAAATCGTTTTCTTCAGTTTCCGTAATTATTTCTTGCTCTACAAGTTTAGTTCTTAATTCTTCTGGACCCTGATGGAATTTTTTCAAGTGGGTTTGATGCACCCTATACAACAAGGTACTGCGATATTGATGTTGTATATCGTACAGGACCCATTGTTTATATACTCTAATATTCTGGGTATGGCCATGGAACTCTTAGCTAAATTTGTTCTCCACCAGCATGCCCTTATAAATGTTTTTCTTTTTTAACACAGTTCTCCCCCATTTTAAAGGGTTTCATATTTGGGTCCTTGGTCCTTCCATACTTTCTCGTTTTGGTTCTTGTTCTTGATATATCCATATAATAAACTGCTGGTGTTTGACCGTAATGTCTTTATGATAACTATTGACTTATATACCGCACTATATCTCGCTAACTGGCTCAAATACACCATGTTTCACATCGTCAACATGCGTAAACATATTTACAATATAGTATCGATTGCATTCGCGTTCGATTACAACTCCAGTTAGTAGCCTGGGGGTGTTAGCCGCTGCTAACCCGATGATTTACTCTGTTTAGTCTTATCTCGCAAAAATTTATCCAATAGTCTTTGATTTCTAATTCGGATCCGTTGTTCAGTTTGTATCTCCTTGGGATTCTTAGAACTGTTGTAGTTATGATAGGTTTTTAAACTATGCAAGAACAGTTTTTCCGGCCTCTCCTTATTGGGAATAGGGTCCACGCACAACCTTAAACCACTTCGTAATATTACATTAAAAATACTACCCCATAACATGTATTTTACTATGGATTTCCTTTAACGGGTGGTTGGTAAATCATTCACGTCAAGTCGCCACTATTATCTGAAGAACGCGGGGGTCCTCTGAGGTCGTTGGTATTCTTCCATGTAGGTTCTTTAAACTTTCGCCGTGTGGAAATCCCCCTTGTTTTCGCTGACTGTTCAAGCACACAGCTTCCCGTGTTACGGGTGTTACATAAATAACTTGATTACCCTTCAGGCGGGCATGCCAACTTAATAATATGATTTTCATTTTTTGGATTCAATTTGATACCCAATCCGCCGACCCATGTGGAATGTACGTTTCTATTTTGGTACTCAAATACTATAACCCTATTCAGATCGTTATATGAGTTATTAAAGGCTAAGAGTTTGTTTCCCTCGTTCCTATCTTAAATGTAATGTCCTCATTATATGTGCTCCTTCTTGAATTTTCTATGTCCGATGCCTAATTATCTCGTTAAAAATGTCTCATCAATAGGGTTCCTGATTTATCTTCTCTAAATTTATCTTTTAAGGTACAAAATTATATTTACCTTATTCACATAACTTCTCTTTTAATTGCTTGTCTTCCTTGTTCGTGTCGGCTGTTTAATTTGTTCTTGTAGTCTACTTTCATCACACATATACTTCAAAGTACCCAGCAATTGAGGCAATTCCACCTGATCTGAATCTGGTTCTTGAATACTTGCATCTTCTTGTTCTTCCTCACTCTCACTTTCACTTTCTTCTGTGTACTCTACTTCTTCACGATATCCTATCCACTCCTCCTCTGCTTCTTCTTCTTCTTCCCCTATAAGATTAAACAACACTATTTCCTTAGGATTACTACTATCCGGGGTAAAGTCAATCAGATTCATTACCACATTGTCAGGCCCCCTTAACCAAAATCAATCAAGTCATCTACGATATCAGTTCCTCCTTCAACCGTTTGAGCAATATTAACTTCTTTCTTTTCTGGAATCAATAGATTAAAATGTATTCCATGAATACAAATCAGCGGACAAACTGGTAGTTCTTTCCCATTATTTGCATTATATTGTATCTTCAGGTCTTTATTATGATAAACCCATATAGATATATCATATTCTTTAGCGCAAGCCTCCACCACTTCGGCAGTCACCAAAGCTCCTACGTTGTTCATTCTTTTTAATTGCTGTTGTTGATGTTTACTGTTGTTTAACCCATACTGTTGGAGATTATTTTGCACTTGCTGTACTGATCTTTCTCTCACAATTTTGTGTGGTTCTTCTGTGTCAAACAGATACAAAGCCACAGCTTTAAATAATGAATCACCCCCTCCTGAAATTTCTCTTACTTCATATCCCACCGGAATACAATCCTCTTCTTTTTCTGAGGCCTCTGCCATCGAATCTTCTTGTGGTCCACATCTCGACAAAAAGTCACTGATGTGGTTAAACTTTCCTGGAATGTACCTGATTTCAAATTCGTACTCTGCTAAATCGGTGAGAGTTCTTGCAATACGAGAATTCACACCAGCCATATTATGCAGGTAGGTTAATGGCTGGTGGTCCGACCAGATAACAAATTTCCGACATCTTAGGAAGACCCTATATGTTTTAATCCCCCACCTTAACGCAGCCAATTCTTTTTCTAATGTGCTATAGTTAATCTGTGCTCCGTTAAAGCACATGGAAGCATAAGCTATTACTTTTAAGATCCCTTCTTGTTTTTGCTTCAAACAAGCACCGGCACCCGTCCCCGATGCATCCACGAACAACTCCAACGGCTGATCACTCTCATAGTCTGGAAATGATAATATCGGAGCTTCCGTCAATGCCGTTTTTAATTTTTCAAAACTCTCCTGACATTCCAAGGACCATTTCAAACTTTTTCCGGATGTTAACTGTGAGAGTGGTTTCATTAATCTAGCGGCGTCAGGTATATGTCGCTCCTATAGTAATTGACACTTCCTAAGAAGCTCTGTAACTGTTTGAATGTCCTTGGTACCTGCGCTGGCTTGTTTTTTATGGCTGTTTACTATTGCCCTCTAGCTCGGTGAATAAACCCTCTTCTGTACTGACCTTACTTGTCGCAGGAAACGGCCGAGGTTTTCATAAAGATGTTTTCCATGTTGTCGCCAACTCAGGGCTTTTTATTTTTCGAACTTGTATTCTCTCATTAAAATTTGATTTCAACAACTCCTCTTGGTCAATATTACTCCAATTTCCTTCGAAATTTCGTCCCAACATCCTAGGATATAATCGCAGAATAGTGCTATAACCTGCTGTCAAGTCGAGTCCTTGCAAGCAGTAGATTGACTTGCAGATCTCTGAAGATGGTTGCCTGGAGAACTTGCTCGAACCAAAGGTGCAATCTGAACGAACCTTCAAAGGTGGTTTGGTGGGTCGTAGAGAAAGCAGCAAAGGCCGCTTGACTGTTTCATCCATGTGGAACATATAATACGCCCTTGGTCCTGTCCCAGTTTTCATGAGAAATACGTGGGCTCCTTGTTAGACTGAATAGGATATAGCTCATCTAACACCACAGGTAATCAGGAAAACTATGCTTCTTCAACTGCTTTTGGTTTAAGCCCTATAATCAATACAATACGTTGCGTAATTTACCATTTCTTCTTATTACAGTACCACTGGGCTATCTCCAGGGACTTTTTTTAGACCTGTAAGGCTATATTCGCGTTCATCGATCTAATGAGCTTAGCGTGCTTATCAAAAAATTGCATGAAGTAACGGATGCTGGGAATCTTTTTTGTTTTATTGGCCGAATTGAGAGGTTTTCTAAATCTTAAGCAGTCATTTTATCAGTGTATCTCCCTAGCAGTCGTTATTCCATCCTTCTCATTAACAATCTCAAAGTTTCTCCAAGACCTCGACAACATTCCGTTTTTTTCTACTTAAATTCAGTGTTCCCCTAATGAACCGCTCATTCACTCAATGTTTTTTCTTGCTATGTTTATTATACCAACCTCATCGGTGGTTTGATTTTCACTGGTGAATTGTTCTAATCTTCTGAACAGCTCCTTCCTTTTTCCACGGAGTTCTATGGGCCTTCTGCCCCATTTACTATTCCTGATGGTAGTTTGCACTGGTTCGTCCCCAAATTAAGGGCAACATAACAAACGCTTGTTGGCCCCATGTTGGACAGTAAATTAGCACCTAATAAGCCCTACTCATTAATTTCATTTCCTATTCTTTCCGTTCTGTATACAAGTTATGGTTCTTTAACCATTGATTGTGCCAATCTATCCTAATTCCACTCTATGTACCAATGCCTCAGGTTTTAAATAGCAGTTGCTTCTTTGTTCAATCTCAGTTCTAAAACATTATTCTAAGGAGAAACTTTAAATTTGTGCACTCGAATGCCCCTCTAAACATATTTGCCTTGATCTTGCATTTTAAACATAATTGATGTTTCATTTTCGCCTCCTAAGTCCAATACTGCAAACAATGGGGTCTTTAACAAAAAAATTCTATTCCCAAAATCAGTTCGTGTTGTTGGTCTTGGTACTGACTTACGACCCACTCATTCTTCAAAGATAAACTCCCCCAGATTTGAAAAGAAAAATACACTCCCCATATGCGTGGTTCGCAAATCCCCATGTACCCGATCAACTGCAAATCCTTGAGGACTTTTACTTTCAGTTAATACTTCTCCAAACTTATAAACATTCCAGAGACATAATGTTGACCTTCAGCTCCGGTATCTATCCAACAACACACACACCAACAGCAATATTTTATCAACAAACAATCCAAAGACACATAAATACGTTTGTCACAAATTGCCACTGCAAGGTTTTCTTTTCCTACAGCCCCTCAGATTTACTGCATCACGTCAAGGTGTTACTTGTTTTTCCGTCCGTCTAAGTGCAACCCATCATTCCCTATAATTGCTACATGTACCTTTCATATAGATTGATTCTGTCCACACAAACGGGAATTTAGTGTGTGGTTCCTTACGGCTCCTTGACTACTACCAGCTGTATCTGCAACATTTGGTCGATTACTCATACCATCGTTTTCATTTTGAGGAGTTCTCCGATATCTGCACTCCTGTATTCGATGTCCTCTTTTGCCACAACAAAAGCAACAGTTATTCTTCTTATAGCACTTGTCTTCAGTATGGCCTTCTCTTTTACAAAAGTTGCACTGCATTCTTCGCTGTGTTTCCTCTCTTTTATCAGTAGATTTTACTTCCTTTCGTTTCTCTTCTCCTGCTTTTTTAGACTTATTAGGTCCCTGTGTTTCTTTACCTGATTTTACTTCGAAACACCTTTCCACATTGTGGGCCAATTCAATAATCCGATCTGCACTCATATCAGGCTCAGCCAAGGTGGAATACTTTACTTTTTGTGCAGCAAGCATGCCCTCAACTGCAGGACTGTCATTATCTTTAACGTCGTCATTGTCCATGAAAGCGCCTGGGACTATCCATGTCCCGCTAACTATGGCTAACAGCGATACTAGTCTCATGGATATTTATAATATGATCTCTTCTTTATTCCTATTAGTGGCCCAAAACCTGGTCAATAATGACATTTTTAACTGTAGCCAATGTTTATTAAAAACTTTATACTTGATAGTTTCTCTTCCACAAGTTGTGTATACTTATTGCCTTCCTGCCATCTATATTCTTAAACGCTGAGAATATACGCCTTCCGGTATTTCCAAAACTCTGCTTCCACGTCCCCTCTGGTACTTACTAGCATACAGTATAAGAACAAGTATACTTCGCTACTCAATGAGCGTAATTCCTCGACAATCCCAATCCCAAAAAATCTAATGAAGAGCTTTAATGTGGTGGTCCCAAGAGTTCTTGCTACATGAGGATTATAATAAAAATTTTCCATGCTCGGGTGCAGTGGCGAACTGATACCGGTGTAGGTGGCAATTGGACTTAACGCTCCCGTCTGATTCTGACAAATCAACGCGAGGACTTGGGTTTCTCCCGTCACTCCTGTAGCTAATTGCTGCCACGGAACGGTAAGGTTTCACAGATTTTTGGTGTTTGTTCTCTGCATTTTTCCTTGTAGAGAGTTTGCATTTATTCGTGCGGAATTTCTCTGAATCAACCCTCATGCGGCCCCCACGTATCTTCTACATTTCTTTTCTTTTTTTCTGGTATTTTTTTATTGTAGGTCTTTCTTCTGGGGTTTTTGTTGGTAAGTTTCCGTGATTTTTCGTGTGATATTTTATGAAGTCTTTTAGCAAAGAGATATTCATGAGCATGTATTTTTTTGATCAGATAATATTCCATCTTACTTTTGGGAGCAAGGACAAATCATTGCAGATTCTAATAGCCCCGAAGATTATGAGGCTTTGACCAATCCCACTTATAATCAAGTCATTATAGATATAACTACATCGTTTACTGTCCTCGTTGGTATATTCTTTCCGTCTGTGACAGGTATTTAATCTTATACAAACAATTTAATAAAGCAAACCTATTTATCTACGAAATATGTAATAACTTTATGCATTTTGGTAATTTTTCAAGTTTGGTATTTGCATAAAATTAAAATTTCTTTTTAATAATTTTCTTTAGGTATTATGGCTGGTAGCAATCGTTCCGGAGATTTAGCCGATGCTCAAAAAAGTATACCAATAGGACCAGGTTTTATTTCAACTACATCCATTAGTTTATTTAAAGCTATTTGCTCTTCTTCGCTGGTTACTTATGATTCACTTAATGAGAGAATAAGTTTGAGGATTTTTACTTGGTATTCATTTATTCCATCTTGATGGTCTGTAAAATTTTATATAACTTTTCTTCTTTCAGATTTGGGTAAGTCAGTTGTATGGGAAACTACCATCGCTAGCAGTTGCTGGCAAATGAGTGGGTCCTATTCTTATAGGTTTTTACTTGTCTAACTATTGGGGCTGGTTTAACAGTCACTTACAGGAGCACCGCGATTTTATGCAGCATTGCTTCAGACAACTTAATTCTGTTTGTCTTTCTTTGGTGTTTTCTCTTCAAGAGGTGAACCACTTAGAAGGTTGCTTACTTACAGAGGTAGCATAATATGTAAACTTATTGCTAAGTCATTTTGAATCAACTATGGCTGGTCACTTATAAATTTCACCGATCATGAAGTAAAGCTTATGTAATTTGATTTCTATAACTTGTTCCGTCAGATTTTATCACATTAATCTTTTCGTGAATACACTAAAGTTGTTAGTTTGTGTATATTGTATAAACTTTGAACATTTTTTTTTTTTTTTAATTTTTAATTTGCTTTTAGTTACAAAAGTTTTCTATTATATAATACTCTGTTACAGGTGATAGTGTCAAAATTTGCAATCTTAATGGAAACCCGATTATATTGCAACCAATTTTTGTCGATGTTCTTCTTAATGTGCTACGGATTTGTCACCTTGCTGCGCCTCTTCAACTTTATTGAGGACTCCAAATTGGAGGCCTATGATTCCAAGTTTTTATCATTGGTAGGTTCTATATATATAGTATTATATAATATATTATAGTATATATATATATAATATATATATATTATATATACTTTATTAACCCTATATAGTATAATAATATAGTATATATATATATATATATAATATTATTATATATAATAATTATATATATTATAAAAGTTGCTTTTTTACTTCGAGTATTTAACTTGACATTGGAGTAACTGGTGAATTTTTCGGAGGGGCATAGCCCTTTTATCTAAATTTTTAGTATGCGTGTTATGAATTTAATATTGGGTAAGACAATTTATGGCGGAAGCTTACTCCCTAGTTATGCTTATGACTATATATATATTAATATAATATATATATATATATATGTATGGGAATTTACATATACGTACCCCCGGTTAATCATTCACAAGGGTACATTGTGAATATTCTATATATTTATGGGTTTTATTTACTTTATTATTTTCCAATTTACTAAACGGTTATTATGTAATATGTATATGTTCTTTTTTCTAGTGAAAAGTATTTCTTTAAATCTTAGTTTTCCAATTTCAAACAAATTGATTTTCCTTAAATATTAAACATTTGTTTGTACATGTTTCCCACTCTTTGTATGTAAAATGTTATATTGGGAACTTTAAACTTTAATTCATTGCCATTTTGGATTCTATTCAGGTTAGTGATTTTGTTTTCATTACCTCAATTCTCAATTATTAATGATGTGTTAAAATAATGCTTAATAATGGAAATGTGTTAAAAAGGAATATAAAAGCAAATTTATTAAATGTTTATGCAGGTCAAGGGACATTCACCTACGTCTCAACTTGCAAGCGAAAAACCCCAAAAAGGTTTCCAAACCAGATAGGGGTAAGCTTCATTAACTTTATATATGGTTGCATGGCATGATATATTTATATTCCCTTTTCCCCTTTAAATGTAGAATCATCTCTCAATATGAAATATCCTCTTCTTAATTTAAGCTCCTAAAGCAAATTCCCTTAAACTATTTAAATAATTATTTAACTTAACTTTGACCCCACTGTAATGGAATTTAATTTAGTTTTCATTTCATTTCCATTGCAGGTTTTATTGTTTGGATTTCATTGCTAGGACGCAATTTTAGTGCTTGGCTGAATTTTTGTCTTGGGCTCAAAGCCTTGATCAATTTTTATCCTTGGGCAGATTTTATTGCTTTGCTTTTGTTTGGATCATTTTATTGCTTGGTCATTTTTGCCTTGGCTTTTCTTTGATATTTTATGGATTTGTCCCCTTGCTTTTGAAAAAGCCCTTGAAGTCAAATGATCCCTTTTGCCCTTATGACCTGATCCAAACCAAATGACTATCAACCGTATTGTGCATAGCATACCATATTAGCAGACCCGCATGAAATGAAGCTAGGGTTCTCATAATGACAGCAACTTCAGTTAAGTCAACGTTGTCTGTTATCTTAAATAAATGATAAATATAATGATTATAAACTACCAAAACTGGTAAGCAGCTGAAATTATCAAATAGATTGTAACCATCAATCGCCATCAAAGATTTGTAATATATATAAATTACCCTTAACATATACCCGTAATTACATACGTATACCTGAGCCAATTTCGTTAGTTTTCGCAAATACCCATATTGTTTCATATTGAGGTGACTCACCTCGTGTAAAAGGACTTCTGTGTTCATCAATTCGAAAAACATAACCCAAGTTATTATATTTCTATTTCCGGCTCGGTGGAGAATTACTCCAAGACCTGAAATAGTTGGAACGTGTTTTGTTTATTACTTTTCATTATTTTCGTTACCTAAATTATCAATTTACCATATATTAAATTACCAATTTACCATATATTGAGTCATTTCTTTAATAAATTATACTTTTAATTCTCTTTTGCTATCCCTTGGTTATTTTCTTTGGTGATAAATATATATTGAAAGGTTTTATTTGAATATTTATATTTATACACATTATTTAAAGTAACCCCCCATCCATCTTTTTATAAACTTACACATATCCCGACTGACCTTTCACACATACATCTGACACCATTACAAATGTGCACCAACTCGAACAGATAGACTGCGGTGTCCCCGAAGACAATGATGGAACCCCCGACTGGCAAATTCATATGCCTAATGCTTACCCTCAGAAGAGGTTAGAAAAGAGGAGGTGTTACACTCAGTGTCAAAGAGAGATTCCTTACAAATAGTTAACAGGTTGGTTTTCCTCTAATCCATTCCCCTTTCTTTCTCCCTTTTCTCTTTATATTGTTTTATGGGTAATCATAAAGTTCCAAATTAATCGATTTTGGACAGCCGGCGGAGATAAAATAACTAAGGCTTGCAGATCATCGTTTTCTTCAAAACATAGTCCTCATTTCTTCTTCTTGGACAGCTTAATCTGGTCTCCGTTAACATATAGCCAGAATTGGGATTTGGCGCCGAACAGGGACACTGTTGTTCTCGTTCGCCGAAGCGTGCGCATTCTCAATCTTAACGATCTTCATTGTCTGAACTTCAATTCTGTTTCATCAAACCATATTCGTATCCTTTTAGGATTGGCTCAAAGGTGTCGTACTCCTCTCTTAAACTTAAACCATACATTTACACTGCGCGCCCTACTAAATGCTGCAATGCTAAGATTCCTGCTGTCAGGAAATATTGGGGATCCGGTGGGATGGTGTGTGGTGTTCAAAATAAATTAAAAATAAAATAATAAATAACTCTAACAAACAGGATGGTTGAATGAATAAATAGCAAACATCACGCTCACATAATTGATTAAGCCTTATAGAGATGATAATCTCAGATGTGGAAATCCACATACCTGAGGGTCACATGTTTGGCAAGTCAGCTTAAATCCTCATGGAAGCAATATTCGACCATGAGGGATGATTTGATTCACACCAAGTGGGTTCGACGCCATAAAGCTGAGAAACCTTGGTTGTCAGAAAACCTTTTGAAGTGATGAACTCTAAATTGAGAATGGTTCAACCACACTCCTATAGGACATATCCTCAGTGGGGAATACAGGTATGAATATAGCCAGTCTGATTCAACTCTGACGTGATGATGGCCTTATTGCTATTCCATATCTGGAAAGCTACATGAGTCTTTGCTTCACAAAAGAAAATATGCTGGATAGCTTATAGCTCGTAAAAATTATGGAATACGTCTCCTTTGTAAATAACCCCTCGTTGAAGGCCAAGAAGTTCAGCTTCGCGATCCTTCTTAACAAATTTGTCCCATCGATGAAGAAGGAATGATTCCAGTATGGCCCTCGATTCATCATAATCCGGGTATATATGTAAGTTTGATATTAAAATGAAATCCTAGAAACTATCCCAAAAGGGAAGGAAAATTAAGTTCAAGACCTTTAAGTTCCAAGTCATGATGATCTAATATTAGAATATATGCAACTTCCTAGATCCATTACACATCTCACACTACTTGAACTTTGTTAGTGGTTAAGATAGGGATCAAACGGGAAGTATAACCCGTGAGTAGAATAGAGCATCCTCATGGGAACAACACAATCTTATTCTTGATTCCTTTGACACATGTCGACGGAATAGTTATGGATCAACGACCTTCATATCCACACAACATCACAAAATGGAGATCTCAAGATTAGTAAGAAGACCTTGAGTCTTAGAACCTGAAATGTATCAGGTCCCCAAATTAGAGAACGCATAGATTTGTTGGAAGATGCCATCTCCTAGTCCAGCTACTAAAAAATTCGCAAAAAGTGAAGGTTGTCGATCCTGGTCGATACAATTATGAAGCTGAACAAGATCTTCTTGTCTATTTGGAAGATTTCGAGGCGTATTGTCAGCTTCACTACCCCAATGCACATCATCAATGGCTCAGATTGCTTGGCAGGCAGCTGGAAGGTCGTTTCCGCCAGCTGTATAAGCTAATCTCCAAGGATGATCGTGACTATTTTTCCGTCCGTGACACTTTAATAGCATGGTTCTACAATGAAGAGAAACGTCGAAACGAGTACCGTTTGCACGCCTATCACGCGGCTCGTCGAGACCATAAGGAACCAATCCGAATGTACGCTCTTCGTTTGGAACGCTTAGCGCGACGCGCATATAATGGTATCGATATGCGGAAACACGAGTCCCTTAGGACTGCATTTTAAGTAGTCTTCCGCCAGATATCGAACGGAGCGTCCGCGAATATATCAAGATAATGGAAAATGAGACAAACATCAGAGTCTCATGGGAGAAGATCGTGAGCTTTGCAGACTCCCTGGAAAGTGACAACGATCACTATCCCAATTCCATCTCTCGTGATTCAGAAGAAAAGAGATATTCAAAGAAAAACCATAATAAACACCACCGAGATGATCTGAACGAATCAACCGAGTCTGTTATACAGATCAATACCTTGCAACCTAACTGGATAGAAACAGTACAGGATATTAAAAGTCTATCACCGCCTCCAAAACCGACCCGTCGTTCCTCATCTCGTGCGTCACCACGTCGTTCAAATCGCGATTCCCAAGTGAAACCATCCGGTGATGCTCGTCCCCGTGATGATCGTCGTGATTCTCGACGCGATCGTAAAGATAACCCCTCTTCTCGCTATAACACCCGAGATGACAGAAAAGTCATCGTTTGTGATTTTTGTGAAAAGAAAGGTCACTGTATGAGTGATTGCTACAAATTCTTGGGAATTTGTAGCTACTGTAAGAAGAAAGGGCACGTTCGAGATGAATGTAGGTCCCGCCGTTCTCCACAGTCATCGCCTCCACTTCCCAGAGTTTTCACCTGCCCGTTCTGTGGTGGTCCGCACTCTGGTATGAAGTGCACTCATAGGACACCTCCTAGGCAAAGTCGAAGTAAATCTGCTTCTCCAGCAAATAATAATGCCCGTGGAACCATTCCTGTCCAGAAAGTTTCCTCTAGACGAACCCCCACAAGAAGAGAACAGTCGCGGTCCCCAATGAAGGGAAAGCCACAAAGGACTCCGAGGCGTTTCCTGGATCCTTGTGATGCTTGTTCAAAGTCCCATTTAGAAGGCCATTGTAAGGGACCGGATGAAGCATGTTCAGCGCCTTTAAACCATTGGTCTCCCCAGGATTGAGTCAACCTGTGGGAGAGACATCGGGACGGGACTCTCCAGGATCTGACCATATGGATGAAGATCTAAAACTCCTCTTTACGTTACCATCATACGAAAAAGAGAATGTAGGAAAACTCCCTGAGAAACTCCCTGGTCGTAACCCCGAAAAAAGGTTTGCTGGTTCTCCTGTGTCTGATCTGATGGACCTAGACGAAGGAATGGTCATACATATAGCCCTTTGTCAAGCGGATATTGATCCCCTAGTAGTGTCCGTGACCTTAGATGATTTACCCCCTCCTGGAATCAACTGTCTTGTAGACAGCGGGGCAGGTATTAACCTAATAAGTTCGGAGGTAGTCTCATCGTTGGGTGATCATAAAGAAATCTTCCCATCCTTAAAAGTGGGCGTGGGTGCGATAAGTGGCTTCGCAAAGAAGGAGCGTATCCCAATCTCCCATTATGTGAAATTACAGCTGAAATTTCCATATGGGTTTAGTACCCATCTATCAGAATTTTTCATCGTTCCCCAACAATATATGGTAGATCATCCATTAATATTGGGAACTCCAGCCCTTAGAGATAATCACTTGTTGCCTGATTTATCTCACCTACAGCTGATTTATATTCATGGAAATCAGGTGATAGTTGTAGCTGATGGCATCAAACGAAAGTCTGATACCCCACGTTCAACCCAAGACATCCCTATGAGACAGATAAGCGTTATGCTTCCCAATATCGACGACAACGATATCTTAAAAGATCAACGTTCTGATCGTACTTTAAAATTCCTATTGAAAGGTTTTCAGAAATCCAATGTTAACTGGCAACAGGTACCTCTTCAATATCGAACGCATAAGACACAAATGGTCATGGAAAATGATGTCTTATACTACAAAACTAAGACAGATGCACTGCTGTACATGATTTCCCTAGACTTCCTCATGCACATAGTCTTGAACCTGCATATCTCTTGTGCCCATATAGGAAGAAATAAGATGCTGCAGCTCATCTATAAACAGTTTTGGCATCCAAGAGTGAACCAAGTAGTGGTGGACATTGTCCAATGTTGTCCCGTTTGCCAAACCCAAAAGAATTTTTCTGCAAATGTCACTCCCCCCATGTTAAAAATCCTTGCCAGTTCCCCGTTTGATCTCTGTGCTATGGATCTGCTGCAGTTTCCCAAAACTCTAAAGGGAAATAAATACTGCCTGGTATTCATAGACCACTACTCCAAGTGGGTGTCCGTCGTCCCTATTTCCGATAAAACTAGCTACACAGTTTCTCGGAAATTAGAGCATCATATCCTCTCGTTCCTTCCAAAAATCCCAAATCGTATCCTTACGGATAATGGAACGGAGTTTACGTCTCACGTATTTCAGCAGGCATTACAACGCCATAACATTAAGCATATTCGGATTTCACCTCTTCATCCCGCAAGTAACGGCATTTGTGAGAGGTTCAACCGAAGCTTAATACAAATCCTCAAGTGTTTGGTGTTAGAACAACCCACCAACTGGGACGAGGAATTACCGTCCTCTGTGTTAATTTATAACAACACTTGTCATAGCGCCTTAAACATGTCCCCCTCGGACTTCTTGCTCCAAAAAGCGCATTCTCCTGCTCACACCTTTCCTCAGTACTGGAAAGAAGGTAGCGCTAATTTTAAGCCTTTCAAGCCAGGACAGAAGGTGGCCCGGAAAGTCGTCCGTACTGGTCCAAGCGCTGCCCTGAAGTTCCATAGCAAATGGGAAGGACCTTTCTTAGTTATGGATGTCTATCCAAATAAGGTAACTTATGTGATCCGCCGTTTTGCTGATCCATTAGGTAAGCTCCACAAAGTCCATTTCTCCCATTTACGAGGATGGATAGATGTGCCAGACTACCTACGTAAATATCTTTCTCGTAATAGGGAAACTCGTAAAGCCTTTTTTGATATCGATGAAGAAGATGAGGCTGTTGAAGTGATAGATGATGCAGAAACATCTGAGGACGAGTCATCGGAAGACAGCGAATCCTCATCTGGGTTTTCCGGCTTTGTCTCTGACACCTCTCTGTTTGATGACACCTTGGATTCCATAGGAGAAGAGGATGCCAATTTCGAAGGCTTTATGCAGTTTAACCCGATATCCCTTGATGAATATAATTTGTTACCCGATTTTTCCCCAAAAATCAAGGAAGTAACCCACCAAGTAAACGTATGGGATATCCATCAAGTAGAGGAAAGCTGTCCTTCTACTGATATAGCCCCATGTTTAACCCCAGTTCATGTACCCCATAGGGTTAGATTTGTTCTCCCTCCTGCTGAGAAGTCTGATTCGTTCATAGAGTATATATCTTCTTCAGACAGTAGTGGTACAAGCATTATGGATCCAACGGAGGATGCACTCCCGACTCCTACCTTGGACTTTCATGATTTGTACCCACACGATTATCCCTTAAAGTTCCAGTATCCTTCGGTCATTTGCCCTCCTTCATCCAGATCACCCGATGGATTCGTGAAGGAAACGATAGAAGTAGAACTCCATGCTCCCCCTACTTCCGCGAGGGTACTGGTGGACCAGGAATCCGTTCTTACTGAACCTGTGTATTTTCGGGATAGGCCAACTCCCCCGATTACCAGTAACCTAGCAAGCTATAGGGATATTCGGGAACCCTTACAAGAGGAAAGTCCATTGGAGTTGAATTTTTCTTCAAGCTCAGAGCAAACTGAGTTCCATGGTTTTTCTCCTCCATCAATCCCAACCTATGGTTTTGGACAGATTCGGCCGGACAATTTTTCATCCCCGTTGTCACCTGTTCCGGAGCCACCTCAAATAATAGGTGAGGTCTTCGGAAATCCCGAGGATATATCATTGGACCATAGCAATTATACTCTTGTATATGAAGAAGAAATACCCCCATCTTTGCCTTCACGACCCTTTACTAGAAGTATGGGTCAGGTGCAGGATCTTAAACATGTCCTAACAACTGCATTAGAGTATGTGCGCCGGAAGAAGAGGCGGTCTAACCTATGAAGATGAATTCTGCAAGTAATTTCATATAATCCTCTTGAAAATTCCTATCAGGGGAGAAATTCCTCTCCAAGGAAAATTCCCCTTGATAAAGAGTTTTCTTTAAACCCCTTAAAAATTCCTCTCAAGGGAAAATTCCTCTCCAAGGAAGATTCCCCTTGATAAAGAATTTTTTTTATTCTTGAATTCTACAAGTGATTCCATAAGATTCATTCCTCTTAAAGGAAAAAGTCTCCTTGATAAAGAAATCTTTTTTTTTCAAGATGATTTTTTTGATAAATTGTGTGCTTGTGTGTTAACTTAGATAGGGAATTCTAAATAATTTAATTATTTTGATTTTGTAAATAAAAGCATGATCTTTATATGCACACTGATTAGCTCACGGTCGGTAATATAGCATGTTGCACAATGCATGGGTGCAACATTTCATTGTGCATGTAAAGTATCATCATACCACTTCTTATACTAATAATTCTTTTATTTTTTGGTGCACCACTTCTATTCCCCACACCTTTTTACACACAACACCATGTGAGAAATTGCTTATTAGCTTGTTATAGTGTTCATGCTATTGCATGAAGCAATAAAAGGATATTGCAGTGTTGTGTTAATGCTTTTGCAAGAAATATTTAAAGTATGTTGCTTAGTGTTAATGCTTTCGCGAAACAATTATAGTGTTAATAGCGTAATAAGTGCCAATTACCGTACTGTACCGCATTGAAAAGCGGACTTTGAAAAAAAAGGATAATCATTATTCTATCATTGAACAGATAGATCACACCATAAAGGAATGCTTATTGCTTCTGTACTTCTGTGAACTCTGTGATTTTTAAAGTGATAGATTCAATGCTTTATTAACGCTTTTGTGTTCAGTGTGCTGCCTTTAATATATTTTTATATGTTTTGTTGTTATATTTCTAGAGTGTGGTAAACAATCAACCTTATTAAACTTATGCATTTTATATCGTAAATTGTCAAACATTGTTCTTAGTGTGTTGTAAAAATTATTCTTGGTAATTATTTGCATATTACATGTAGAAACCTCGTAAAAGAGTTACTTTTACAAGTGTCTTATGTAAATATTTTTGAAATTCATTTAAATTTTAAGCATCTCATATAACCTGCAAGCTTGCAAACCACCCTCAGTTTTTCTTTTTCACTCTTTAAGTGAAAAACTTAAAGTGAGGTGGGGCCCAAGTTTAGTGGGGAAGGATGTAATGGGGATTACATTCATCCGTACCCCCGGTTAATCATTCACAAGGGTACATTGTGAATATTCTATATATTTATGGGTTTTATTTACTTTATTATTTTCCAATTTACTAAACGGTTATTATGTAATATGTATATGTCTTTTTTCTAGTGAAAAGTATTTCTTTAAATCTTAGTTTTCCAATTTCAAACAAATTGATTTTCCTTAAATATTAAACATTTGTTTGTACATGTTTCCCACTCTTTGTATGTAAAATGTTATATTGGGAACTTTAAACTTTAATTCATTGCCATTTTGGATTCTATTCAGGTTAGTGATTTTGTTTTCATTACCTCAATTCTCAATTATTAATGATGTGTTAAAATAATGCTTAATAATGGAAATGTGTTAAAAAGGAATATAAAAGCAAATTTATTAAATGTTTATGCAGGTCAAGGGACATTCACCTGCACGTCTCAACTTGCATCTTTGTACGGATCTAACAAAAACCCCATACAGATTACCAAATCAGATAGGGGTAAGCTTCATTAACTTTAATGTATGGTTGCATGGCATGATATATTTATATCCCCTTTTTCCCTTTAACTGTAGAATCATCTCTCAATATGAAATATCCCCTTCTTAATTTAAGCTCCTAAAGCAAATTCTCCTAAACTATTTAATTTAAATATTTATTTAACTTAACTTTGACCCCACTGTAATGGAATTTAATTTAGTTTTCATTTCATTTCCATTGCAGGTTTTTATTGTTTGGATTTCATTGCTAGGACGCAATTTTAGTGCTTGGCTGAATTTTTGTCTTGGGCTCAAAGCCTTGATCAATTTTTATCCTTGGGCAGATTTTATTGCTTTGCTTTTGTTTGGATCATTTTATTGCTTGGTCATTTTTGCCTTGGCTTTTCTTTGATATTTTATGGATTTGTCCCCTTGCTTTTGAAAAAGCCCTTGAAGTCAAATGATCCCTTTTGCCCTTATGACCTGATCCAAATCAAATGACCATCAACCGTATGCATACCATATTAACAGACCAGCATTAAATGAAGTTCGGGTTCTCACTAATGACAGCAACTTAAGTTAAGTCAACGTTGTCTGTTATCTTAAATAAATGATAAATAAATAAATGATAAATATAATAAATATAAACTACCAAAACTGGTAGGCAGCTGAATTTATCAAATAGATTGTAACCATCAATCGCCATCAAAGATTTGTAATATATATAAATTACCCTTAACATATACCCGTAATTACATACGTATGCCTGAGCCAATTTCGTTAGTTTTCGCAAATACCCATATTGTTTCATATTGAGGTGACTCACCTCGTGTAAAAGGACTTCTGTGTTCATCAATTCGAAAAACATAACCCAAGTTATTATATTTCTATTTCCGGCTCGGTGGAGAATTACTCCAAGACCTGAAATAGTTGGAACGTGTTTTGATTATTACTTTTCATTATTTTCGTTACCTAAATTATTAATTTACCATATATGAAATTACCAATTTACCATATATTGAGTCATTTTTCTTTAATAAATTATACTTTTAATTCTCTTTTGCTATCCCTTGGTTATTTTCTTTGGTGATAAATATATATTGAAAGGTTTTATTTGAATATTTATATTTATACACATTATTTAAAGTAACCCCCCATCCATCTTTTTATAAACTTACACATATCCCGACTGACCTTTCACACATACATCTGACACCATTACAAATGTGCACCAACTCGAACAGATAGACTGCGGTGTCCCCGAAGACAATGATGGAACCCCCGACTGGCAAATTCATATGCCTAATGCTTGCCCTCAGAAGAGGCTAGAAAAAAGGAGGTGTTACACTGTGTCAAAGAGAGATTCCTTACAAATAGTCAACAGGTTGGTTTTCCTCTAATTCATTCCCCTTTCTTTCTCCCCTTTTCTCTTACTTATATTGTTTTAATTGGGTAATCATAAAGTTCCAATAATCGATTTTGGACACCTTCGGAGATCAGAATAACTAAGTGCTGCAATTCATCGTTTCTTCAAAACATAGTCTTCATTCTTCTTCTTGGACAGCCATTATCCTGGTCTCCGTTACATATATAAAACTTAAATATTGCAGTGAGAAATATATTTATATATATATATATATATTATATATATATTATATATATATATATGATGGGACAATTTTAAGAATTTTTTACGATGACGATTATAGTAAATTTTAACGATGACGATTAATTGAAAAAGTAATTTTAATATATATATATATATAATTATATATATATATATATATATATTATATTATTTATATATATATTATATATATATATAATATATATATAATTATATTATATATATTATATATATATATATATATATATATCATCATCATCATCATAATCCTTT
This sequence comes from Trachelipus rathkii, assembly GCA_015478945.1. Taxonomy (NCBI): domain Eukaryota; kingdom Metazoa; phylum Arthropoda; class Malacostraca; order Isopoda; family Trachelipodidae; genus Trachelipus; species Trachelipus rathkii. Next base: position 28,877 of record JABUQX010088310.1, read on the forward strand.
TTTCCCCAAGGTGCGTGACATGCATCGGAAAGCTAAGTAGTTGAAGAAATATGACCAAGTCAAAGAAAGCCCAGCCTATTGCTGAGTAACTCGTCGCAGTCAGAAAAATCCACCCTAGAGCTCACATTACTGGACCGCGACGGACTCTCACTATGTGCATATCGTCAAGTGTAGGGTTCATACCCTAGCCCAGCCTCACAAAACCGATATTCACTCCTATTACGCACCTTTATACTCGCCTCTGCAAAACTCACATTTCTCTCCTCCAGACATTCCTTTACTGACTCAATCCACTTTTTCTTCGGTCTCCCAGCCGGTCGATTCCCACACACTCACCACTATACATCCGCTAACCAACTGAATATCATCCATGCCTTCCACATGACCAAAACAATCTCACGTACTTTCATTTCTTCTCTCATTTACCTCCTTTCTGACACCAATAACTCTAATACGTTTCACAATCCTCATTTTATCAATTCTTTTCAACACCTACACGCCCGCTAAGATTGTCAATCTGAACCCATTGTAATTTAGATCTATACTCTATTCAGCCCATTAGATCACTAATACACATTAACACAGGTAACAACAACCCTCATGTAAAGACCCTAGCGCACTCAGACTTAGTCCCTTTCACCAAGGATTTAGTTGCATCAGCCACCTTCCTGCCATTCACAACTTTCCTACTGCACTCTGCATCATCCGTTCCCTTTTCATCCAACATATATCCTAAATATTTAAACTCAGACACTTTGTTCCAGCTGCCACCATCTAACATAACTTCACCACCGAGGATCTATCCTCACTCACAACCATAACCTTACTCTTATTTACGTTTTGCTTTCAAACCCTCCTTTTACACACCCTGCCAAATAAATCTTTCTACCTATCCTCCAATCGAACTCTCTTCAGATTCCTACACAAAACCAAATGATCGCATATAATAGGTAGGGACCCTCCCCACTTTCTTTCATTCTCCATCATTCTAACACCATGTCCTGCCACCCCCTCTAATTCTTTTATAACCCATCCATATACAAATTGGAATAACCAAGGGGACAAACATCCCTGCCCTCACTCCCTATTTTTTAATATTAAATATCACTTTTTTGACACTACCATTTATTCTTACACACGCTTTTCACTATCGTCATACATACTTTGATTCATCAGAAGCCTATCACCAAACACCATATATTACTAACCAACTGCCATAGGGCTTCCATATATATATATATATATATATATATATATAGATATAATATAATATATATATATATATATATATATATATATATATATATATATATATATATATATATATATATATATATATATATATATATATATAAATTATACATATATATATATATATATTAACTATATATATATATAATATATATATATATATATATATATAGAAAGATGCTTGGAATTATATAAGGAGGAAAAAAGAAATAATAAAAAGTGTATACGTAGGAAAAACAAGAGGTAAATGAACAGTTTGGAAGGAGAATGAATGAGAACATACAAGGAAATAGGAAGCTCTTGTTGAAGGAAGCGCGAAAGGTTAATAATGAGAATAAGGGGATCTGCTTAGAATAATGAATCAGGAGGTGCTTTTGTACTGATGAAATGGATGTGAGGGAGTGTGGAAAGAACCTTCGAAATCTTGCACAATATTAACAGTAATGTTGAGGTGATAGTGAATGTGTGTGGTGTTTGATGGTGCGAAGAAGGAATAGGTATTTTGGGGATGAGGTTATTAGTAAGGAGGAGGTAATGGGTAGAGTGAAAAAGTTGAAGATGGTAAATCTGCGAGTATAGAGATGAAATTACTAGTGAATGATAGAGCGGAAGGCGAGATGGTGATTGCATTGGTATTTGGACGTTGTGTATAAAGCGTTTATGGAGTATAGTTTCCAAGGATTGGAGGAGAGCGGTAATAGTACCCTTGGGTATAAGGGTAAGGGAGAAAAGGGGAACTGTAGAAATTATAGGGAATAAGTTTATTGAGTATTGTAGGGAAGGTATATGCTGGTATTTTGGTCGAAAGAGTGCGTCGAGTGACTGAAGGACTAAATTGGTGAAGAACAAGTTGCGTTTAGGAGTGGTAGAGGAATGTGTGGATCAAATCTTTACATTGAAACAAATGATTGAGAAAATGAGGGAGAAGAAGAATAAATTGTATTAGGTTTTTATGGATTTGCAACCGGCCGTATGATAGAGTTAATAGGGAAGCGTTATGGCAGGTTTTGTAGTGATATATGGGTGTTGGTGTAGGCTTTGAATGTCAAAAAGTTATGGTATGACGAATAGTGAAGCGTGTGTAAGAATTAAATGGTGTCAATGGTGATTGGTTTTAGGATTAATAGCGGAGTAAGACAGGGTTTGTTATGTCTCCTTGGTTATAATTTTTGATATGGATGGGGTTATGAAAGAATTCGAGGTGGGGATGGCAGGAAATGGTGTTAGAATGGTGGAGAATGGAGCTATTCTATGCGGATGATTTTTGTTTCTGTGTGGCGAATCTGAAGAGAGTTTGAGAAGGATTGGTAGAGAGAATCTGGCAGGGTGTGTGAAAGGAGGGGCTTGAAAGTAAACGTGGATAGAGTAAGGTTATGGTTGTGAGTGAGGACACTCCTCGGTTGTGAAAGTTATGTTAGATGGTGAGCAGCTAGAAAAGTGTCGAAGTTTAAATATTTAGGGTATATGTTGGATGAGAAGGGAACGGACGATGCAGAGTGTAGTAGGAAAGTTGTGAATGGCAGGAAGGTGCTGGTGCAATTAAATCGTTGGTGAATGTAAAGGGACTAAGTCTTGAGTGCCCTAAGGTCTTACATGAGGGTATGTTGTTACCTGTTGTTATTGTATAGTAGTGGACTATGGTCTGGAATAAGAAGTATAGATCTAAAGTTCAATGTGTTCAGATGGACAATCTTAGGGGTGTGCTAGGTGTGAGAAGAATTGATAAAGAGAGGAATGAACGTATAGAGAGTTGTGTGGTGGTGTGAAGAAAGGGGTAATGGAGAATAAATGAAAGTATGTTGAGATGGTTTGGTCATGTGGGAAAGGATGGATGATAGTAGTTGGTTAAGCGGATGTATAGTGGGGTGTGTGTGTGTGGGGAACCGACCCGGCTGGGAGACCGCGAAGAAGAAAGTGGATTGAGTCGTGAACGAATGTCTGAAGGAGAGAAATGTGAGTTTGGCAAGAGGCGAGAATAAAGGTGCATGATAGGAGAGAATGGCGGGGGTTTTGTATGGGGGCATGTTGTTGGCCCACCTGGGGCCAGGGGAATGAACCCTTACATTGACGATCTTACCATAGTGAAGGGTCCGTCGCGGTTCCCATGAGCTGCTGGGTGGATTTTCTGCCTGTGACGAGCTCTCACTAATTGATGGTACAGAGGGGGCGGTAAGACTGGGCTTTCTTTTGGACGTTTGTCATGTTCTACTACTGCCTTTTCTTTTCCGATGCTTTGTCAGCACCTTAGCCCCAATCTTGGGGCAAAGAGGAAGGTGAAGAAAGAAAGAAAAGAAAGATATATCTATATATATATATAGATATATATATATAATATTATATATATATATATATATATTATATATATATATATAT
>JABUQX010088310.1:42500-45617 GCA_015478945.1 Trachelipus rathkii
CTTCATAGATTGACCCAAACGATACAGCCCTTATCGGAACAAACCACCAATCAACCCTTTGATAATTTACAAGATTATTCTAGCTCTTCTGAATCCTCCTATAAGCCTTCTTCCGAATTTCCTATCTCGGCACTCTCTAAAAGAATTCTAGCCTTAAAGCGATGAAATGGATAATAGCTTCCCAATAGAGGCTTAATGTGGACAACGCACTCTTTTTTTCTAATACTACCTGCGTATCCAGAGAGGTGAAATGGCAAACCGTTCAACGTAAATACCGCAACGCTTCAGCGTTCTGGTTCTGTTGGCGGCAATGAAAGGTGAACCCAGAGGTCTCCCATCTTAACTTCATTGTCTATGTCTCCCATAATCATCCGCCTAATGACTTACTTGCCAAAATCTCGCAGTAATTAGACTTCTGTCAACCAATGAATCTATATCGGATTCTAAATCGGCAACTCCAATACCTTTTCTAAATATGACACTTTTCTTGTGAAATTTCTTTCCCCAATTTCTTGTGGAAACGCGCCCCATATCCTGCACACATTTCTGATCTGCTTAGCTTAGTAGATACTGATATCGACCACCATTCCTAAACTTGCACTTCGTTGCTCTTCAACATAAATATAGATAGATAGATTAGACTTTGGTTTGAAATTAATTAATCCTCTCATTCATGGCGAAGCCCCTCCGCCAAATACGCTGAAAAACTCTCCTAAAACGGTCGTACAACCCAAATCTCCGTTGTACGACTATTCCTTACGCACCCAGGATTTTGTTGCTCCTCCTCGTCGAGACTCACGTTCAGCCTTTCTTCCCCATCTGAATCCACTTCCAACATCACCCTACGACATAGAAACAACTTGTCTCAAAAGACCATCCTCATAAATATTTATAACAAAATAAGTCATGGCCACCTTTCCTTCCAATGGAATTGCCGTGGCTACCACTCTAATTTTAAAGAACTTTGTTAAACTTATAAACATATGTGCACAAAGTGCATTGTTTGCTAGGAACTCCGACTATGTCATCGCGACTTCTTCCAACCGTCGGAATATAAATCACCTCTAACCTCTAATAGAAGAGGGTGACGATGATATGGGGAGGTGCAGGATTTCTCATTCATAAATCTGCCCATATTCTTCCACAGGTTCCTCTTCAAAATTAGATTCATGCCAGTGGCAGCACGAAATATAATCTGTCCACCGACCTTACTGTCCTGCTCGATCTGCTTGGCTTCGAGTGTTAGTTTACTAGGTCGAGCTTAGCTGATCTCTTTAAGCAGCTCTCTACTCACAGTTGTTATATTAGGAAACCTTCAGATCTTCATCACGCTTGCTCTAGATCTTGTTGATCTGCCTAAGACCTTTTCTTTGGGATGCCATAACACCAGGACTCCCAACATATGAACGTTTAGATAGACATCCTTCTTCCTGTGTAGATATTTCCTTTTGCTCCCATTTCCTTATGGATCGCTTCACCTGGTCCCTCTTTGATTACTTATACGGCAGTGACCATTACCCAATAGCCTTAAATGAACTGCACTGAGCCCAATGTTAAAACAATTCCAGCTGGCGTTAATGACCGAGCGGTATGGGCTTCTTTCATCACCCTTACAGCTATCCCACTTTCTCCTTTCAATAACGCGTTTTCGCCTGTTCTATGATGCTTTAAACTCTAACAGCAAGTTAACATTACGGCAGAGAAGCTTGGTATCTCCGTGATCTTCCGCAGGTAGGCGTTCTGCAACCCACCCATGGTGTCTCAAGAGTGCGCACAACTAACCGCGAGAAAGAAAACTCTAAACAGGCAATACAAGGATCCGTACCACCCAAAATATAATTATTTTTTTAAAGCAGCTGTGGCGAGATCACCCGCAATTTAATCGCCAAACACGCGGCAATACTTTCAACCGTCTACTTCGGACCGTTAACTCCGACTCCCCTTTCTTTAGTGTGGAAGGTTGGGCAGAAAAATATCGTTTACCACTCCAACATCTCTTTCACTCACAGTCCCTTGTTACGGGGCCTGAATAACCGAACGATCTCTGCTACAACAGCTGTTGCAAATGCTTTAGGTTATAGTGCTAGCCACTCGAGCTTTTTTCGCTATCCTGAAATCTTTCAAACATTGACACTGCTCAACGGACCTTTTCAAGGCAGCGAACGTTGAAGAGTAACACAAACTGTTTCGGTGCTCTCTGGTTTCTATCCGCCACTTTACTCTGGATGAAGGTGTTCTGCGGGCAGTGTTCTAAACTGGTATTACTATTTCGTTACTTTTATCCGAGCAAACGGTCAATTTTTCTCTAACGTTGATGATCCTTGCTCTATATATTGAAGGTGCCAGGCTGCCATTCCTTTGGACACCGCAACTTCAGCTAAGCTATTCGAGAATGTTTCACCATTGAGGTAATTCCATGGCTTCCCATTTCTCACCCCAAAAAAACCACCCTCAGCAGTACTTTTTAAGAAAAAAAAGAGAAAATCGAAGAACCCTACCCCTTCCTTCCGCAGACCCCTACAACCTTATAATCTCCGCCCTCAAATCTTGGGGTGCTGATTGCAAGTCCCATTTTACGTCTCTACATCGCCCTAATCCGATCGAAACTGGATTACGATTGCGTAGTATATGGCCAGACCTCCCGAACTCTACTACATCTGTTAGATCCTATCCAAAACGTGTGATCCGTATCTCCACTGAAGCCTTCCGATCGTCCCTCCGATAAGCTCCGGGATAAGCCTTGAACTTTAATATGATGTTGATGCCCCTCTCTCTTCGAAGGGAATACATCATGTGCCAAGTTATCTTTGCTTTCAAACCCCCAATACCATCTGCTCTAACACCGCACCGATTCTGCAAAAGATACCTCAGAATCCTCCTTCTGGCCATTGGCAACCATTTTATAAACATTTTTACCTTCCTTCAACATCCCTTTGCAGAAGGTGCTGCCGTTCTCTTATGATGAAAGGTATACACCTTGGTTATTCCCTCCTCCCACCATTTGCCTAGTCCTAACCTCTCTTTCTAAATCTAGCCACCCTGATGCCTGTTAAATATCAATTGCCTTCTCATTCGCAGTTCAAAGATGGATTTACTCTGGTGTCGTAAGTGGACGGG
>JABUQX010088311.1:0-20431 GCA_015478945.1 Trachelipus rathkii
TTTGCCAAAGAATCAGTGTTGCGAAAATAATTGGGGTTGACAAAAAATAAGGGTTGCCAAAATTAGGGTTGCCAGAAAATTAGGGGTTGCCAAAAAAATTACAAGTGGCCAAAATGACCATGGGTGCGCCTCAGACACAACGGGTTGGTCGACAAACAGGTCCAAAGGCCCAAAAGGTAAAGGCACCAAAAGGTCAATGGTCAGGTAAAAATTCGAGGCTCAAAAGGTCGCGTCAAGAAAAAGATAAAAAAGTCCGGGTCCATATTTTCGTCCGAAATCCCGTCCTACTACTCTGGCCACGAAGATATGCTATACGAACAAAGTTTTAAGCTTCAATAAGCTAACATGTCCATAACCTGAACTAAAATGAATGATAATGTAGCAATAATGCAAACGTAACATACTCACGGCAATGATAAGGAGATACTAACATCCTGAATAATATTCCTAATATATGAGAAAGGATGAAAAGGGAGATATAAAATCATACAATACATACGTAATCATCAGTTTCCCGCTTTTTCGAGGACCAAATTAGCAAGCAGAATAAGCCGTATATATTAACAAAAAATTCCCTATTAACAAATGTGACCAATCTATCAAAGATGAGGGACCATCTTGAACAATGAATTACACTATCTTCATCAGTATACAAATCTTCGAGATAACATAATTTGACCTTGAATAAACGAGACATTATCAAACGTCTAGGGCAAACTATACATTACTCAACAAAACTTAACCTAATCAAGATTTCTAACCATCACATCCGTACAGTTACAAAACTGTATACTTAAAAAACTCAATACAATTTCTATATATATATATAATATAAATACACACGAATTCCCTACTTATCAAAGATAAAGTAGCTAACAGGTCATACAAATACTCGATATGTTCCCACCTGAGCCCTTATGCAACAGGTAAAGACGTATTAATCTAAACAAATCCTTAAAAAGTGGCATATACTATCAAAGATACATGATTTATATCTATGAATTTGGATACTATTTCATTACAAGTGTCACTCGTCTCGAGTATTAACGATCATTTGAGTCTATGATAAGGCGTAGCAGTAGCAAATTTCTCGACAAACCTAACATTTCAAACAAAAGCGGAGTTTTACCCTCCGAAGGAGGGGTAAACCGCTTACAACCTTCTCCGTACACTTTCAATGGTGAATCCATTAGAGGATTCATTTCTCTTGGAGGTGATGTGTTGCTTTTGATGATTCTCTTGGTTAATGAAAGCTGTTTAATTCGTAAGTTAAAGGTACGTTATGTTTAAATATTCTATGACTGGAGATAAAAACTCTGGGACACTGATTTGTTTGGAGAAATGATGATTTTGTAGAAAATGTGATGTTGTTAACTGGCTATGATATGTTAGAAACGTTGGAGGCTAATGGTAATAGATTTTTGTCTGGTGAAGTTAGGTTTGTCCGAGAAAGTCTACGCTTATTCATAGCTAAATGATGTATATACTCGAGAAGAGTGGACACTTGTGATGCAGAATAGATAATCAAATTCATAGTTCAAGATGGACATTATCTATTGATAGAATGGCCACTATTTTTAAGGGGGATATATTGTAGATAATCGTCTCCTACCTGTTGCAGAATAGCTGGGAAAAGTGGATGCATTTCGAATATTGTATGACTGTTAGCTATTTATTTTGATAAGTGGGAATTTTACAGGATGCTAGCGGATATGAATTCATACGCTAGGTATGTTAGCAATGATTTTGTTAGAGAAATGATGAGTTTTTGTAAGATATGGGTCGGCTGTGTTAACTGACGATGATTGTTAGATATAACGGCCACTAAGGTTAGTTTTTTATATATATGTTGGTTTGCCCTAGAAAAATTTTGCATATGTCTACGTTTATTCATAGGTCAATGGATGTTATACTCGAAATGATTGACCCTTGATGAAGATAGTGTCATTTAGTTCAAGATGGTGGCATCTTGATGATAGAATAAGACTTTGTTAAGGTATTAATTGTTAGATAGTACGGACTTTTCTGCTGCTATAAATGCTCGAAAAGCGGGAACATATCGAGTTTAGTATACCGAGTTTACCTTGATCAGTAGGGAAATTTTCAGGATGTAGCGTGAATTATATACATAAAATATTGTAGGTTTTGCAATTGTACATTATATTGCTTAGTTCAGGGTTTATGACACTGTTAGTTTATTGAAGCCTAAAATTTGTTCCGTTAAGAATATTCTTCGTGGGCCAGTAATATATATAAGAATTATTAAAAAGTATGAATAGTTACGTTTTGTATGCAATGCTAGTTAATTTATGGTATTAAGTTGTGGAACTTTGTTAATGTTACTGTTTATTCGTGTTTAAAGGGTTTGTGTTAAGTTTTGTATATATATATATATATCTATATTTATATCAATATAGATGCTTATGTTAGCTGTTTTATTGATTTGGGGGTGGATGATTAAACATTGTTTTTTCTAATTGGTTTTTTTTTTTTTTTTTTTTAAAACACCTCTTTTGAGCCCGGGCTGGGGTTTTTTATTTAGTTTATATATTAAAGAACTACATTTTTGTGGCTAAATGGTTATTATCCGAAATGAATACTCCGAAGAATGTCTACGTATTATCTATAGTATTGTACTTATATATTGTAGAGATATGTTGAAAAGTTGTGAATTGGTATATAAATGTACGCTGGGGTAGGATACTTTACTGCTGTTAAGTTATGGAAATATTGTTAATTGTTAGTATGTTTTATTCGTGTGAATAAGAGATCGCTCATAGTTATGATTTTTGTTATTGTAACGTATATTCTTTAATTCTGGTACAAGCATATGTTTAGCTTTAATTTAACGTGAACAATGTTACGTATAAGCATATATTGTTGGTCAGTATGATAATAAAAACATTTAACGTGGAGATGTTATTGTTGTTGTTGTTGTTTGTTGTATGTTTGTTGTTGTTGTTGTTGTTGTTGTGTTGTTGTTGTTGTCTAACGACGAGAATAAATACTCTTTTGAACTGATATTGTTCGTTTGTGCGTTGTATTCTTGTATACTCTGAATGGCTGAAAGAAAGAATCTCATTACCTCTCAAGGAGTTGTTTTATCGCATACGATTTCCGTCACGTAGTGACATATAATTTTCGTGTACTGGTACGATTGACATCTCCCCGCATTCCCACGTTGTTGATATGATCATCTATACACAAGAGAGTCGTTTTCACCAATGAATCGCTTAGATATTTTCATATATCTAGATAAAACCAAATGGCAGTCGTTACGTTGCTTGTATTTCTGCAAAAGGGTACAAATATATAAGACCTTTTTTCGTTTGTGCTGATGGAGGTTTCACAAGATTATCGACATTCGCTGTACTACACTGGTAGAGGATAAGCTGTTTTGTTATCCGAGAGATCCAACGTTAAGTGAAATATCTAACAGGGAAGACAACATAAGTTGGTTCTAATAGAAAAGACGTGGTGTTCTCGTCGTGTGTACAACTATTAAAACATTGGGTCTCCAATATGGAAACCTCGTCGATTGTGTGAACCTTCTATCGCACATGTAAAGGTTTCACAGTTCGAACACCTGAAAATATTAAAGCATTTAAAAATAAAACGAAATTAACATCGCATCTTAAAGATGTATACAACTCGATTGACTTATACGTTAGCTCAACGGTGTAATCTACGAATATTTACACGACATCGTGGCTTTACCTATATGCTGTATACAGAAAACTGCTCTTAATAACCCTACTCAGCTTGATGAGTTACTATCTCGGGTGGCTTGTATGAATGAGTGATGTTGAAAATCGACATTATGCCGAAAAATGGCTTTAAGTGTTGCTGAAGACATTTCTCACTTACATTCTTTCAAAGGGTATTGAATCTTTAGAGAGAAATAATTACAAACCCAACTTGAATCCTATGTTCGCTGAACATCAGATGATTAATATATTTAAAATAAACTTATATTTTTATGTATTACTATGTTTTTTTATGTAATTTATATAACGCTTTTTCAAATGAAAATTATATGTTATAAAGATAGAAAACTTGTTTTACTTCCCGTCATGTGAACTTTATTGGTTAAAATGATGATAGTAGGCTGTTTATTAACGTTGGCTGTTGTGTGTGTTGTGTGTGTGATGTGTGTGATGTGTGTGTGTGTGTGTGTGTGTGTGGTGTGTGTGTGTGTTGTGTGTGTGTGTGTGTGATTAAGTGTGTTTTGTTCATAGTTTAGCTTAACAGAGAGTAAAACTTTACTTTGTTTGTCTTTACCCCTTAGGTATTATGCTGGTTAGGTGCGGTTATGACATAATAATTTTAATTGTTAATTATTACTAATGTAAAATGTAAAATTAACTATTTCATGTATGGGATATGTTTGATAAAGCATGAACGGAATGTGTTTTTTTGTGAGTCTTGTTAGTTGCTTTACTGGTGTTACGTGTGGATCTTTATGTATAATAATGTTAGCGTTTATTCCTACCTAAGATTGTGTCAGGCTGCAAATTATTTACGTAATAAAACTTCGATATTATTTTTTAAAGGGCTTGTTTAGCTTTATTATAGGAAAACTTTTGTTACGTTAGCTACTATATATATATATTACACAAGGTTTTAGTAAATTTTAGTTAAATATTACATGTAAGTGTAAATTAACATTGTTATGTTAGATATGCTTGACCAAAGTGGAATAAGATACTGTTATTTTGGATGCTATGATTAGTTACTATATAACTGCTGTTAGGTGTAGAAACTTTGTTAATGTTGACCGATTATCTGTTTAAGATGAGTTAGTTTGTCGTTGTACATTAATTTCCTAGTTTCAGATAGTGCTAAGTAAGCTTTATTAATGTGAAAACTTTGTATAAGTCAGCATATATTGTCTGATCTTTGTATAAAGAACTTGATTTAATAGTTAGAAAAATATTTATCCAACAACTCTACCTCGAACAAATGTGACCATTAATCAAATACGCATTCAATCAGCATTCACAGATGGTGCAGGAGGGTGATAGGAGGGGGAGGCCTGGATGGTGGCTTGATTTCAGTGATTTTAAATGGGCTATTAGGGTATGTACAACGTAAATTTGTAAGTTATAACATTAAAATATATATTTATATTTATTTATTTTATTTATTTTTTTTCTTGATGGTTTCTGAAAACCATTATTTTCGGGAATCTCTACCGCATCCAATAACCTATATAGAGAACACAAACCTATTCGTATCAATTAACAAAAATTTAAATAACTCAGCACCGCATTCTCACATATAATAATGGGGGGGGGTATGGGGGGGGGGGGGGGGGATGGGGGTTGGGTATTATGGAGGGGGGGGGTAGATGTGGGGTGAAGGAGTTGGATGGGGGGGTAGCTGGCTCCAGGTGTCTGTGCCCTAACTAAACTCAGACTCCTCCTTCCTCCATTCTTCCTCCTTCTCCTTTCTCCTCCTATCTATCCTTCCTTCTCTCACTTACTCGCTCTTCATCTGTTTTTGCATAATTCTGCATTTCTTACTTCTATATTTTTTTTTTCAACTCGGGACCACTGCCAGGTGGGGTCCATGAGACTCCGAAACCTGAATACCAGACTCCGACTCCGATCTCCGTCTCCATCACCATTTCTCCAAGTTTAAATTCATTCTAAGATCATTATTAAATATTATTTTAGACTAAGTCTTTTACAAAGTATTCAAAAGCAACGTAATCTCGCTCCGTACGTAGACAGTCATCATATAAACTCACCATCCAAATTTTTAGCCCGATACGTATTAAGACTCTAACAGGAATTTTTCAGGAACGAATTTGACTTTTGACGCTAAGGGGGCCAGCACCCCTTAGGGTGCTACGGATTCACCAAACTCGCGAAGGGATCAGTATATATAATATATAGAAACATATACCAAGTTTGAAAGCGATACAGGTGTGAACTCTCAACCCATGATTAAAACATATAATATATCGGATCAGACCGGATGCGAAGAAGAAACCTTGGCGGAATCCAAGTCGGAGTGCGCAAAAAAAAAACCGATCCCTTACAGGGATCGATTTTTATTCGACTCAGATTCGATTTCCTGCGGAAATCGAATCTTCGACGTTATATAAAACACGCAGCGAGCGCGCGCTCGTCGCTCTCTCTCACGCGTATATCGAACACCTGGATCGATGATTTGCCGTTAGGCCTAACTCAAAGGGCTTAAAGGGGCGTGCGGTACGCTCTCGGGGGTAACCCCTCTATACTACATCTACAGACTTGGAAATTAACGGATTCGTCCTTATCCATATATACGATTATATATACCGAGATGTTCAGACTATATCCTCTTAATACGTTTCGAGAATAAGCTGGTAGTGGACTACCGGGGATGCTGCTCATCACTACTAGCATATAAAATATATATTATATTATATATAATATAATTAAATTTACTATAATATATATTATAATATTATATCACTATATAATATAATATATTAATATAATATATTATATATATATATTATAATAATATAGATATATATTATAAATATAATATTAGATATATTATATATATATATATAATAGGTAATACTAATTTAACAATATATATATATAATCAAATGTCAATGAGTTTTGAGTTTATAAGAGTACGAATAGATGTTGACGAATAATATGCTACAAAAAGTACTCATGTGTTGGGATTTATTTGTATTTTATGGGGTATACTCACTAACGATAACCACACGGGTAGTCGCCCCCGATGTCAGGAGTCGGGGTCTCCCGGCCTCTAGGTGGACTACGGGGGGGAATAATCCCCTCCGGGGATGGTCTCGCGAACTCGCCTCTCTTTGGTCTTTGGTTAGTCGCTTGGTTATCCTCGACTCCCTCCGGGTATGATAACGTCCCACCCTCGTCCCCATCGCTTCGAGCCCTCTAAAAGGCGTAACATATAAAATTAGGCCATATATCTATATATAGTAATAGATATATATATATTTATAATATATATATATATATATATATATATTATATATATATATTATATAATATATTATATATATATACTACGTATATGTTTTAATATTACCTAAAACGTTTGATATCTTTTTGTTACGGAGCTTCAACAAAAAAATTTAAAACAGTTCATCTCATCTGTATATCTTTTATAGACTAGGGGCTTGAATTCGGTATAGCCGACTAGAATGTATATCTTCTTTTCTTCCTCTCTTATTCTTGTAATTTCAATAAAAAATTTCAATCATTTTATAAAGCTTAAAAATAATAAGTCAGTAGTATCGAACACATTAAAAAATTACCAATTATATCCTGAAAATCCAGTTTCCTTAATTGTATTCCGTATGTGCCTCTGTAATAGGGTCCAACAAACTTGTAACTATGGTTTCTCAGTAAGATGCATAATATCTTTCCTTCACCAATTGATCGCTCTTTCAACAATCAAAATTATAGCCGTCGCTGGTAAAAGTATTTTCTTTCTTATTATTCTCTCACATATACAGTTTCAGAATCCGCGTTTTCGAACTGGATTAAGAAAAGATTTCGTTGTACCCGTATCTAAGCTCTCCAAAAACCGTAGTTTTTAACAAACTGCTTCCTTTATGGATAATTTTATTTTGCCGAGAGCACTATATCAATCAATCTCGACTACTTTCCTGGACCTCTCTAATCTTAGAAGAATTTTAAAATATCTTTCGCTAATGCAAAAATTTCCAGGATCAACAAAGGAAAAACAATCTACAAGTGGTTTTAATTTGAATCCAAAAAATGGTCACTTGAATTTAAGGTAGAGAAAAATATAAATAATACTAATAACATAACCTTTTCATAAGAATGTCTAATGATCAGCAAAGCCATGAAAATTTTTTTGTCAGTAGACAGAAAATTACGATTTCATCCTTTACATAAGAGTTATACTTTCTGTCTTGCTTGTTAACTCACATCGAATATCACAGTGTATACATGTTTTTGTTTCTACGATTAACTTGTTATATTGTAGAAAGGCCAATAAAGTACTTTCGTCACTTATTATTTCATTTTTGAGACAATTGACATCATAATAGAGTCATATTATAATGACGCACTTTTTAATAGAGCATGTTCACATAAAAGACGAATACTATCAAACTAAAAAAAGCAAATATTAATTTATCATAGTTTACTTATTTACACTGCCCATGTCTGCCAGTTTCATATATATTATCCCATATATTGCCAGATTTTCAAACACTTAGGAAAGCATATATATATAATATATATTATATATATATTATATATAATATTATATTATATATATATATATATAATATATACTATTATATATAATATATTTATATAATATATATTAATATATATAATCATCATTTACTTAACATATGCAGTGTGACGTCAGAGTATACGTCACTTACGCAAACTCCCATTCAGAGTATGACGTCACGCATTTCAGCTATACTGAATACATACGACGAGTTAGTAATTAAAAACTCATATAATACCTATAAATATATATAATAATATATATAAAAAATATATTAGATATATAACTAAATAAATATAATAAATATAATTATATATAAAAAGAAAAATTATATATATATATATATAATATACATAATATATCATGTTTACCTAACCACACTTTATCACTAACCTAGACTAAAAGCCGTACAGTACGACCTATCTAGACCGATCGTCGTTGCCGTAAGGACCAGGAACTAACCTAGATTGAATTGTCGTTGCGCAGGACCTAAGGCCTAACCTAGATTAATGCGTCGTTGCGTAGGAACTAGACCTAACCTCGATTGATCTGTCATTATTGTAACCTAGACCTACGCTAGCATAATTAAAGCGCATCACTGTAGGATATTTTAATATTGGAAAAAATTAATATTTTGCAGGAACAGTATACTTGGAGCCACAATTGTTTTACTATTAACATAAATACGCTTAAACTGCTATCTTTTGTCATCACAACTATCAACTACTAATCTCTTACACTTTGACATGATACAAGAAAACTTTTTTATGTACTATGAAACAAAATCTTGCAAGAATGCTAAATTATAAAATCAAATTTCATAATTTTCACAACTCTTTCTTACACCTTTCCACTAAATCCTTTTTCATGTAACTACATGAAACAAAATCTTGCCAAGAGTGCTAAAAATATAATAAAATCATTTTCGCAAAGTTGAAATAAATCTTTTAAAATAGGAACACAAATTAGGTGTACTCAGGCTTCAGATTTTATAAATTAATGACGTTTCGTAATTATGTTTATTTTCCTTTCAACATTCATTTTACGAACTTGTATAACCACAAGGTTAAAAAATTATCTTATTCCAAATGGGTTTCCCTCGATAATTGGTAAGTTAAAATAGTTAAATATCGATAATATCGATAGGTCAAGAAAGAATCTTAATGTTTATATTATATATATATAATATATATATATTATACTATATTATATATATATATTATATATTTATAATATTATATATATAATATATAATATATATATAATACTATAATATTATTATATATAATATATATAATATATATATTAATATGGTGGAAACTTGGTTTTCTCATACCTTCGATTTTTCGATATATCGATACATATCGATATATCGATATCATTATTAAGGATATATAATATTATATATATAATTATATATAATAATATTATTATTATATATATATATATTATATATATTATTATATATAGTATATATATATAATATATATAATATATATAGTAATATATACTATATAATATATTAATCTGTCGATCTAACCACACTCTATCCTGCCCTGGAATGAAAAGCGGCCCTGAAACGTAAGTGATACGGATTAGATTTTTTTTTTGAGTGGAAGAAAAATTGTTTTATAACAAGACACGAATTATAAGACTGCTAACGGGAGAGAGGGAATTTCTGTGCATTATTTATTGGTCAGATATAAAGATGAGTTACTAATACAGTGGCCTTTTTTCTTGCGCTACTTGGTCCAAATTTAGAGTACTTTTGGGTGTCCGCGGGGGTTCCTACGCCCCTCCCCTATATGGGTAATGGAAAAACGTCCGCCCTCTGTCGCCCAATTATTAGGCTCGAGCCCTTAATATAATATTATTATATATATAATATCAATATACAGAAAGCAAAAATAATAATTTGTTGGTGAAAAGAAATAAACCATTTTAATTACTCATATCTTCATATTATAATTAGTTTAGTATATCTTATATAGTTTATATATATAAACATTTTTTTATTCAGAAATAAATGATGACTTCTAACTAGCGAAATTTTAGCTTTATCTGTAAGTGTCGTACTTTTACTTATTATTTCATTTTTAATATAATATTTTTTATTTTACATTTTTGTAATAAAAGTCTATAATGATAAGATACTTGATTCCAAATATGTTAATTTGTATTTATTCTGTAAGTTCGTAACTTTTCCGAGATAATTTACATTTAATATATTTTTTTTTATATAAACGATGATTTTTAAAAAATTATTTAAATATTTAGAACTTTTTGATCATGTCCATCACCACTTAATATTCATATGTTAGTATCATATACTGGCAATATGTTAAAAAAAAAAAAAATAAACTGAGGAGGAGGAGTACTTAAATCATAATATTATATATAATATAATAATATATAATATATACATAATCATAATAATCATATAATAATATAATAATATAATATATGTATATAATATATATATATAATACTATAATTATTATAATATATATAATTATATATATATAAAATTATTCATAACACACTTATCTCAAAAAATCTCCTGTAGATGCATGGCATTGTCAGTTAGATTCAATGCGAACCTCATCTTTAACGACTTCTATCCATCCAACATCTCAGACGCCTCCACAATCCTGGACGCTCCTATCCTCTCACTTCACACATATCGCACCGCGCTCACGTATAGTCGCTCCATCTAACTTTTAGGTCTTCCCACAACTTATATATATATATATCATCTGATAATTAATATCTGAATCTCATGTTAGAACCATCCTCCTTAACAATGTCCGTACCCACCGCAGCTGTCCTCTCTCCCCAAGCTCCACCACGCTTCTCAAGCCCAAATCCGCCCTAACATCCTCATTTCTCCTCCTGTCTCTTATTTTCACTCCTCTGATCAGTCGCAAAATACGCATTTCGCATCGCCTCAACTTGCTGCTTTGCTCTCGTGTTAAGAGCCCATGCTTCATGCCCATTCATCAGCATTGGTCTCATTATACTTGTAGTAAATAATATATTATATATATTATATAATATATACTATATAATAATATATATAAAATAAATATATATAATTACATATTAATATTAATATAATTATAATATATATATAATATATTATATTATATAATATATAATATATATATATTATAATATTATATATCATATATTATATATATATAATATAATATAATTATATAGCACCTTTCAGGAATTTAAAATGGAAGCAAGGCTTTTTCGAGCTCTAAAAGCGTTTACGTGAAAGGGACTTTGCTTATACCAAATAATATTTTACCACAAACCTGTAAAATTGAACGCTGAATCAAAGAGGGACAATTATTAGCGTAATAAGTGTTTCGCTTTTGCAATTTTCATCAAAGCACTTTACATGTCTGTCAATCATCGTTGTTAACCTATACTGGCAAAGACAAGTGGCTCTTCGTTTAGGCATAAACAATTTGAATATACCTAATGGAACATATAGAGAAAGTTTTTGCAAAACGGTTGTATTTTAGGTTTTCAATGATTCTTCGTAGTTTGATTTAAATAAATAACAGATTTCGTGGTCTTTTATTCATGACTATCTAACCGCTCATTTGTACACTGTGGAATGAAAATTAACAAACTTTATAAATAATTTTGATTGTTTTCCTTTATCGAGTCATCCTCATTAAAAGAACGAGCAAATTGAAATACCAAGCCATCAGGAAATAGATTGATAGTCAATTGAAGAATAATAGGGGGGGAATCTTCAATCTCGATAGTTGACAGGACGCTTCCAAATAAAAAAGTTTAAAAATTTACCGGTAGCAATGTAAAAAACTGTACACTGCTATGGGTCGGGGAAATACTGTTCAATGACAAAAAGATTTTCAAACTGCCAATAAGTAGTTAAAAGTCAATTTATTGATACTCTTAATTCTTGAGAAAAACAAAAAAACAAGGAAAGAAAACAAAAACCCTCTGATTTGGATAATATGCAAACCCTTTCCGTTCTATTAAAAGAAAAAAGAAAAAAAAAATATGAATTTCTATAATTGTAAACACGATCTTATCTTATTATTCCGTTTTTATATGTCTCAAAGGTTATTTAAACAAGGGTACGTCATTTCATTATATGATATTATAATATACGTATTAATAATATTCATACTGATAATATATATAATCTATATATTATATATATCTTAATAGTATATATATAATAATATATTATATATATATAATATTATTACTATATATGATATACTATATATATATATATATAATATAA
Source organism: Trachelipus rathkii (assembly GCA_015478945.1). NCBI lineage: Eukaryota > Metazoa > Arthropoda > Malacostraca > Isopoda > Trachelipodidae > Trachelipus > Trachelipus rathkii. The sequence goes on from JABUQX010088311.1 coordinate 12,554, forward strand.
TATATATACATAAAGTAATATATATATATATTATAATTATATATAATATAATATATTATATATATATGATATAGTATAATATATACCAGTATTATAGGTTTTCGTTTCGGTTCTTTTAGGATTTCTGTAGTTCAAATTATAAGTAGTTTTGTTAAGTATACACAGTAAATCTGTGTATTGATATACTGAACTTATCTGTATGCATAACCCATAATACTATTACATATTGGATCTATGTTAATAACCCTTTAAACGAGTTTTAGATGTGGTCAATGTTTTGGTGGTCGCTCAAGCACGGAAGAGGAAATTTTTAAAATAAAAGAATCCACTTTCTCGAGAAAAAAAAATGAAAATTTTGAGTCACCATTATATATATTAATATATATAATATATATATATATATATATATAATAATATATTATAGATAGTAAAATAAAGACATATTTAATTTAGTTTAGATTTTACGAAATGAAAACATCAAAATATATAATAATATATATTAAGGTAAAGGTTTACATTAGAGCACCAAACTGGCATTTGTCGCGAAGCTTCCCTTAGGCCAGGAGTGGTCAAACACGCGGCCCATGGGGCCGGCATGGCGGCAAGACCCCATCAATCTGTTCCCATGCGGCCCAGCTCCATGACATCTTTTTAAAATTTTTCAAGATAGTCTTATTTTGAACTTTCAAATTATTAATCCAATTATATATTATAAGTTATTTAAGATATATATATATATATATACTATAATAGTATATATTATATATATATATAAACTATATATATATATATTTAATATAACTATTATACTATATATATAGTATATACTATATATATATATTATAATATCATATATTATTATATATATATATATATATATATATATAATATATACTATTATATAATATTTGAGCCCACGAGTACTGTTCTTGTAGGTCAGTCGTTGGCACTTCCAAGGCTAATATGACGTCGCGAAGGTTCCTTAGGCTTAACTATCTTAGACGTTACTCGTCTTTGCTCTGCTTTTTAAAGCCGAGTAATTTTCCTAACTTTGCTTTATTACTCGTCTTTATTTTCATTTAGATTTTTTTTCGTTATTGTTTTTTATATTATCAATTATTATATTTTACAGTTTTGGTTTTGTGTGTGTTAGTTAGTTATGTATCTGTTATTACTATTAATTATTATTATTATTTTATTATTGCTTATGTATTATCAGTTTTAATATTACATTATTCGTTAATTAAATTATTTTTTCGGGTCCTCAAAAGGACCACAGACCACTGTGTATGCAATTAGCTTGACACCCATTTCAGATATTACTAGGGAAATTATTTTAATATTAATAAGTAAGTGCAAATGAAGTTGTAATTTAAAATATTGGGACTATGTAAAATAGTAATTTTTCTTTCTCTTAATTTAAAGCTTTTGAATTGAAATTTGAAAAAAAAATCTATGTATGATATTATTTATTATTATTTATTATATTATTATTAATTATTAATTATTAATTCATTATATTTTATTTATCTATATCTATTATTTATATTCATTATTATTATATTTATATATATTATTATAATGATTATTATAATTATTATAAATTATTCATTAGTAGAGTAAGTACGTTGCCGCCAGTTTATGGATCACAGTAGTTATTATTTATTTTATATAATTATATTATTCATTATTATTATTAATTATTATTATTTATTATTATTTATTATATATTATTACTATTATTAAACACTTTAGATACTATTCCAGTACTATTTTGATTCGTTTTAATTTCCACAATATTATTATTATTTATTATTATTTTTAATTCATTATTATGGATTATTATTATTATTATTAATATATTAATTATTATTATTATCTATATATAATTATCTATATTATTCATTATTATTATGTAATTAAATAATTATAATGTAAATTGTAGTTTGCTTGTAAATATGGCGGGTAGTAGTATTGAATTTATAATTGTGGATTGTTAATTCATTATTATATTATTATTATTATTATTCTTAATTATTAATATACCTTTTATCTATGATGATTTGTATGTTCTTTGTTCTTGTATTTTATATTATCATTATTATTAATTATTGATTATTATTCATTAACACTGTTATGCGGATGACTATTAGCCCACTCATTTTATTTTATTCTCAATATTTTATTTTTATATATATTATGATTATTATTATTTATTAGTGTATTATATTATATATATTATTAATATACCTTATTATCCTATGATGCATGGTTGTATGTTCTTTGTTGCTTGTATTTTGTTTATACTTATTTTTATGTAGTTTTGCTTACTTATTTATCATTTACTATGACTTGGGTTTTCATAAAAATATTATTACATTAATTATATTTGCGGGTCTCAAAGGACACGACACCTGTTGCAGCCAAAGTAATAGATATGAGGACCATTCAGATACTTTGGAAATTTATTTCTAGGTTTTATTAATGCTATAAATGAAGTCTGTATAAAATATTGTGGACTATGTCATCTTTGATTAAACTTCTATAGAATATCTCGCTATAAAAAATAGGATTGTTTGTTGTATTCTGTTTCGCCTGAGTTGTACAGTAGTGTTGATCTTTTCGGTGATGGACACCACATAAACACAAAATTCATTTTCTACCTTTCCCCCTTTTTAGACGGGGTATGTACACGGGTACACCCTAACAAATTTCTTCGTAAGGAGTTAGATAGCGAGATGAGTATATCCAAAGCACGAAGGTATGGTTACAAATCCCATGTTAAAATAGTTGAAATCAATACTGTCTAACAGATCCTAGGATAATAAGGTTCTTTTGAGTCATCGCCAATCTAGGCTGACCACCAAAAATCTACGGTATTTGAGAAAAGAAATTTTCTCGGACGAGGAGAATTTTTTTTTTTTGTGTCGCACATTTTAATTTCTTCATTATAATTTTTTTATTTAGTTAAATGGATGATTCCTTGTCCCGATTTAAATAGGAAGGAGTATATAAGAAATATATATTATATATTATAGTATATATAATTATAATATATATATAGTAATAGTATAATACATATATAATACTATATATATATAGTATAATTATATATATATATATATATTATACTATATATATTTATTATTATATATATATATATACTACTATATATATATATATATATATAATATAATATATATATAATATATATAATATTATATTATATATATCATATAATATACCTAAGATTATATATATATAAACGATACAACATATATATATTATATATATATATTATATATCTATAGAAACATTTAACTATAGCTATCGTTTTTTTTTTATAAAAGGGTATTTAGTAAATTTGATGTGTAACGTAATATGTTTTTTCTTAACTACAAGAGCCTAACTAACCGAATTTAGCTTTGATCAATTCATTTATCTATAAACGGGCAAATCAAATCTCTCCTCTCTCTCTCATCTCTTCTCTCTTCTCTCTCTCTCTCTCCTCTCCTCTCTCTCTCTCTCTCTCTCTCCTCTCTCCTTCTCCTCTCTTCTCTCCTCTCCTCTTCCTCTCCCTCTCTCTCTCTGATTATTTAAAAATTAAAATGTAATGAAATAAAAACTAGTTTTATTATTATCGTTTATTTTTATTTTTTCCAAAACATATTTTTTTTGCATATTGATAAGATTAATCTGATTGATGAAATATTCATTATGTTAAAATTAGGTTTACATTCTATTGACGCTTTTGTTTATGGTTCTCAACTGATATAGGTTTTTTTTTGCCAGCGAAGCTGTGCTGTGAAAAAATCAAGATTCTTATAAGATTTTCCTTGGATGTTCTGAAAAATCTAGTTTAAGCAGGATGAATTTTAATCCAAGCATCTTCGTGGAACACATCTTAATAAACTTTCAATAATACAATCTAGCATTACTTGAACAAGATATTTATGTGAGGTTTTCCATCTTTTACCTATCATGATAAAGTTATATGGGTCAATCCATTTTTTCCGTACCCCGATGATGGCCGCTCGATAATTTTGAAACACTTTCTATTTATTTACGATTTATTTAATGTTATCCCTGAAAAGTTCAAAACCACCATTCGTATTTGTAAGTTTTACTCTGGTTGTAACAGGGTGAGCCAAAATGTTTGGACCAGGTGGAGCAGAAATTTTATTCACTAATAGAAGTCGGTAAAACATTTTAAGTCTATCTCATATTGGTAATCTTATTACCAAATTTCATAGAGAGTGAGTTGTTAGGGATACTTTAAGGCATTTGGCCTTTTATGTTTTTTTGGGGGAAAAATAATATTTTTCACCATGAAAATGAATCCGAAATATTGGTTTAAAAACGAAAGCAAAATTCCTTTTTCGTGGGTGTAGTTATTAAAGAAGGAATAATTTTAACGCTATGAAAATTATGGTGTGATGATACATACTGAAGCACTTGTTCTTAGCTGCTTATTTGAAGTTTGGTGAATATTTTTTAAAAAATTTACAGGGTGTCCAAAAAATCAATTGTTCGGAAAATCGGTAACTTTGAACCTTAATATCTCTGATGGGGTAAAGTGCTAAAAATCTTGAAATTTAGCTATGGGTTGACTACTACCATAGATAGTCCTTCACCTGCAATATTGACTTTCGTAGTACTTGCTTGGTTTAAGAAATACAGCCTTCGAAAAATTGCCAAAAAAAATTTTTTTAAGTTGTGTTATGATTAGCCTTTATTATAGTTTTATAGCTTGTCAAGACACAATACATAGACAAATGAAATAGTGTAGCATCAAGGAGAAATGAAAACAATGTTAAAAACAATTTAATTTTAAGCGTTTATATACCTAAGAAATGTTACCATTATTATCTACTGTAAATTGACCAAAATTATATACTAAATAATACTTGAAACACATTTATATCAATTATTATTATATATATAATTAATGTTTCCTCAACAGTGTTTTTTGAAAATTCTTACTATGGATAATATTTATAATTGGGTTCTAATAATTATATATAGATGATAAACTGGACATGGCTCATTATTATAATAAAGTAACTATTGCCTAATATATATATAATAATAATATGTAAGTTTTTATAGTTGATTATATCTGATTCATTGTATATTATGTGAAATGTTATAATAGTTACGTCTATAAATAGACTAAATGATGCAATTTTTGTTCTATAAATAATGGAATATAATAATATATATATATATAATCAGATGATTGAGACGAAATATAAGTCCTTTAAATTTAGGCCTTTCTTAACCCTTATATATATTACAAGTTAATATATTAAAAAACCTCAAAAACAGTAATTAATCCTGTTGATTTCCGATTGTGAGTTAATATCACATAGTCCATATAATAGACCGTAATTTAAATTATTTATTGTAAGGAATGGGTCAAACGTATGCCGTTACTTCTTGCCTAAGCGTGGTGTAAACAATAAGATATAACTAATGCTTATTGAAATATGATAATAAGCCGTGCCCACATGTATAACTAGTCGACAAACATATTCCATAAGGAAAATGTTGTACATTAATATGGCATATAAGTCTCATGTATTGCTAAAATTCTAAACTGTTCATTCCCTTTCTAGTTTAATCCTTGTATTCCCCTATTCTCAAGAAGTCCTCCCGAGGTATGTTGGCTTCACCAATTTTTGCCGGAATAGGGGAATAGTAGACGCCAGAATTATGAAACCAAGCAGAACCGTGGAGAGGCCAACTATCTAATGACACTGGTCTTCTGTCGTGTTCTTTCCTCAAATAATGTTTTGACGGTATTATATTGGCGTAAATTTAGCGACTCAGTTAATAAGTATGTATATTTTCATATACAAGTCATTTGTGAGATTGTAATATGAGACAGTGAAAAAGTTAAGATCTCTTGAATGGGTGTTCTCATGGTGAAAATAAGGCACGTCTTCCACTTGGCCCAAAGAAATATAATATACAAGTTATAATTGAAGAGAATTAGGCGTGATTGCGGCACTAATAACTTGCGCAAGGTATATTGCGGAGTGATTTCTATTATATGTGCTATATCAAAGTGATCTCTTATATAGGGCCAATTAATCATTATAGAAAGGATCAACGAAATCTTTTCTAATTCCAGTCGAAAAACGCGATTCTGAAACTCTAATGAAAATAATTGAAGAAAATATTTTACCAGGCACGGCTATAATTTCTGATTGTTGAAAGGCGTACAATGATGTGAAGGACAAATTTAATCATCTTACTGTGAACCATAGTTACAATTTTGTTGACCATACTTAAAAGTACGATACGTTAACTAACCTAATTCTGCATTAGATATTTAAATAATTTTATTACTGTCGTTTACATTAAACATAATATATTCAATAGCTGACAGAGGAAGTTCCTAGTTAGGAAAAAAAGTTTATATTTTCAATTAATTATCTTTCTCTATATTGGTTTGCATGCGAAAACAAGTTTTCAAAGTTGCATCAAGAGAACGAATCCATTGTGGTCACTCATTAGTTATATATGATTAAATTTCAAAATTCTAGTCATCTAATTGTTGACATTAATTTAATTCATACTTTTTCAAATTCGAACCTATTCGATTCAAATCTTAAATTTTTTTCCTAATTTTTAATACAAATTTGAAACCTATGGATAAAATAAATATGCTAAAAAAAATGTATATTAATTTGTCATTTGGTATGCTGCATCGTTGGTCTATGATTTACAGCTATTAAACTTGGGTATGATGTTAACGATCTCCGCTTTCAGTAAAGTTGATTACAAACCAACTAAAGTCAAGATCATTTTCAACATTAAACTTCATAATATTGATAACTGCCACAGCCATTGCGTATGGGAGAGAAAGAAAAAATTTCACACTGTACGTTCTGTATTTCATAAGAAGCAACTAAAAAGATAGTGGTAACTGGGTTGGAGTTCAGATACCAATTATGTATGCCTTAAGAATGCTCATGCATGCCTCGGGTATCTGGTGCATGTTTGCGCGCCCAACCCCAGTTCTGAGGGGAAAAAATAAAGAAGAAAAAGAAAAGAACATATTAGCAGCAGCAGCAGCAGATGATAATTCACAAGACCTCTTAATTACATGAGCAGCAATTTTCTTGTATCTATTTTTTTTTAATTCAATAAATTTAAGGACAATAACACACAAATATCATAGAAGAAACTGAATTTGCAAAAAGTCATAAAATAAAGTCTAATTCTTGTCAGTTATAAAAAAAAAATAAAAAAAAAATAATAATAAAAAAGAATTGCTATTTTCTTGGTCAGTTAAATATTTACTTGTCTTTAAGAAACCTAAACTTAATGAAATGTAAAAAATTATTACAAATTAAACGTTAATTAATACAAAATTTCCTCCGGACAAGAAAAAGTAACCTTTGAATACAGTTTTCTTTTCTTAGTTCCTTTAATTCCCTGATCATTCGATTTATTTCGGGTTGCCGAAAGAATTGAAGTTCTTACACAATTATTTTCTCCATTTTCTGCAGCAGTTTTAGACTTTTCTAAACAAGGTTATAAAAGAATATACAGAATTTCTATCAAATGTTTAATTTAAAAGGTAAAATTATATATATATTGCAAAAGTGAAAAAAAATTAAATTGTAATTGAAAACATTAGTTTCTTAAAAAAATATATAAGTAAACCTAATCGCAGCACATAAAAATGTAAATTACGAACCCATACACACACAAAAAAAACTTTGTATTTTAATTTATTTAAATTTTGAATTTATCAACCAAAAAAAAGGACTCTAATAAATTTTTCATATTGGGTACTGAAGAAAATGGAACTAGTTTAAATGAGCTTTAAAAAGTAAAACGATCTTGTGGAGATTAAATTTAGTA
>JABUQX010088312.1:5000-20000 GCA_015478945.1 Trachelipus rathkii
TATATATAGTATCATCATATACTATATAATATAATATATAATATGATATATATATATATATATAATCTAGTGATAATATATATAATATATATATTATAATATGAATAAAAAATAATCTTTATTATTCATATTATCCAAAAAATTAATAAAACCCTTAAAATAAATTAATAACTTTCAAAATTTTATATATTCGCAACATCCACATTTAATAATTGCGGATGCGGATGTTTAAAAATCGTAAATTGCGAATGCAGTTGTCAGATTTAATGCGGATGTCGCATACATTACATATTATATATATATATATATATATATATATTATATATTAAAATATATAAAAAGAAACAAAATAAAATATATACCTATATAGTATCAGCTTATTATCAGTTACTACGTATATATTACTATATATAATATATATATATAGTATTAATATATATATATAATATAGTGTATATATATATAGTATATATATGATATATATAGTATATTATACTAGTATATATATAATCATTATACTATATATATACTCATTATATCTATATTACTATAAGTATATGATGATATATGTTATATAATATATATATATATATATATTATAATTTACTTAAAATATAGAAGGAAAGAGCAATAAAGAATATTAGGGTCATAAAAAGTAATAAATCTTCCAGAGATAAATCCTTCATTTGAATGAAGAATCTTCCTTAAAATAAAGGAATATTATATTCAGTGAGAAAAACAGAAGATAAAGAAATTCAATAAAGAAAAATATAAATGTTATAAAGGTCAAATCATCGTGAAGCATTCTTGGGTTGATTGTAGCTCTAAGCTTTTAGTTGTACTAACATGTTTCCTTGGTTGTGCTAAAAGCAAGGTTATAGTGGTTACAATGGGATAGTATCTACAGAATCCCTGTTATTTTAGTGTATATTACAGAAGTAAAGAATGAAGAATAGTTAGGTGAGATTTATGTCGTATAATTGATCTTATCAAGAAAATTGCTGAAAAACCCGAGTCACGTGAGGTATTAAGGGTGTTGGATGACATCCTTTTGGATGACATAGCAACATTTTAGATCAATAATAGATAAAGGATTATTTGCAATATTAATGATAACCTGGTGACAATTGGGAGATTATTTGCCAAAGTTTATGTTGAATGTTTATTACGTTGTAAAATGAGTGGCAGTTAAGACGGCGAAAAAGTTAAAGGGGCTGGTTGATTGTACATCAAAAGTGTATTTGTGAAAGTGTGTTTTTTTTTTTTGTTTGTTTTTTTTTTTTAAGAGTTGTTCTTCACAATAGTTGAAGGCAAATAGTTTAACAATAAAAATAGCAAAGGATTGAACCTAATCATCCACATAGGAGTCAAAATTACTGTGTAAAATTAGATAGGTATAACGTGATAACGTGACATACGTTGTTCTAGAGTAGGGACAAAATCTAACACTGAAGATGCCATCAATCATTAAAGGAAAAGAAGTGGTCTCCGCATCACTACTTGAAATACTGATAGATAGAGAAATAATAGTGAAACATTACCTACTAATAAGAAACGAAAAGGAGGAGACTCAAAGAAAGGAAGTTGGAGAGTATATACTCGCATCCATAGAGGGAAACGGCACAACTTTGTCCCTGAGAAATTCACTTGAAGTAACTAATGTAATTATATACTATATACTTATATATATATATATATACAATATAATATATAATATATATATAGTATATTATATATACTATATTATATATAATATCCATATATATGATATATATACATATTATTATTATATATATAGATATATATATATATAAATACATATATTATATATATATATATTTGATATGTAAAGCACGCTTGACTCCGGTATATATGTAGGTATAGGCTTTAATAGGTTCTTAAGTGTTGGTCTTTAGGTGTAGGTTAGTGTTTACCCAAAAAATTTAACTAGCATTTACCCTAAAAATTATAAAACGATACATTAATTATTGATTTTCGCTCCTGAGTCAACCATTTATAAATAGCCATATATATATATAATATATTATATATATATATTTATATATATATATATATATATATATATATTATATTATATATTTATATTTATATTTATATTTATATAATATATATATATTATATAACTATTATATTTATAATTTTTATTATTATTATTTTTTTTTTATTTTTATTATTTATATTCTAGTACTAGTACTAAGTTATAATACGATCATGATATATTATATATATACTATAGTATATATATATAATAGTATATATTATATATACTATATATATAGTATATAGCTGAATATATATATTACTATAATTATATTACTATAATTATAATAATATATTACATTATAATTTATTATTTATTATTATTATTATTATTATTATTATGTATTATTATTGATTATTAATCTATTTATTATTATTATGTATTATTATTATTTTTTCATTATTATTATGATGTATTATGATATTATTATTATTATTATTTATCATTAATATTATTATATATCTCCCATGTAATGTTTTGTCCCTGTCAGTTGGAACAGCATTTTCTTCCTTCTGGCCGCGAAATTCTTAATCCTAGAGCACTTTAAAGAAAACATTTCTCTGCACAATGGCTTCCGATGCCATTCCTTGAGTTATTACACTCAGTAGGAGTTTCACCCTTTCAATGAACTAGCTTCTTCCATATTGGCCTTACGGAAAACTTATTCTCCCAGAGGTCTCCAGAAGATCGTGGTTTCAGAAGCATAAGAGTTTCAATGCTGGGTCCAGGGGTTCTGTTAAGGAAAAAAGTTAAAGGGACCGCCCGCGTCTAGCGTTGTTGCCCTAGAACTATGCGAAGAAAGAAAGTCTTCATATGTTCCGACTGTCTCGAATATCCATTCCTCTTCTTATAAGAATATTATATATATATATATTATATTATATATTATATATATATATATATATATATATATATATATATATATATATATATATATTATATATATATATATATATATATATAAATATTATATATTATATATATATATATATATACTATGTACTATACACTATATATATATATACTTATATAAATATATATATACATTAGTATATATAATATATATATATATATATATAATATATATATATATATATTATAATATATATATATATATATATATTATATAGTTATATATATATATATATATATATATATATATATATATATATATATATATATATATATATATATATATATATATATATATATATATATAATATATATATATATATTTTTTTATTTTTTATATATATATATATATATATATATATTATATAATAATAGTATATCATGTTTTTGTTATGAAGGTTTTATTTCGGTTATATATGGTCATTTTTGAGCGTTTGTAACGTTATTTCTGCTCCTGTTATCATTGAAATTCTTTTGGTAGAGTTAATCAGGGATTTGGAGATGGATAATAATTGCGATCGATGCTTTGGCTCCTGCTACGGCTCCGGCTCCGGCTCCGGCTCCGATTCCAATTCTTATTTAGTATTTAAAATGTTGGGTTTCGATTTCGGATCCGGTATCTGGATATAGTCCTTTTCATATAACATAACCTCTCCGGATCTAACTTAAATATTTCTTGAAATGAAAAATTTTGAGCTTAGCTCAAATACCTTTATGGCTTACGGCTCCTCCAACTCCCACCTTTCACTCCCAACTCCCAACTTCAGCTCTAGCTCCAATTCCAACTCCTGGTTTAATTAGGTTATATATTTAATTAAATAATTTTGTTTATATTATTTCTATTTCAGTATTTGAGTTTTTTTCCCATTAAATGAAATAATATTCTAGAAGAACTTTTCTCCAATTGAATAGCAATAAGAATACTTTTTATTATTATTCCAATTTTCAACCTAGGAATTTTGTTACTAAATACTTTATATATATATATAGGTTTAGGCTTTGAATATAATCAGAAGTCGTCTTTTGAAACTTACTTGAACTTTATATAATCGTATCTTGAAAGGCAAAGGGGCGTTTATGTAATTAGGTTTTCAGTACCACTAAAACAAATATTTCTATTAAAGATAGGCGTTTGAGCTTTCTGCGACCATGAAAAAGAAAGATAAATGAATGTTTTTTTTTTTTTTTTTTTTTTTTTTTTACATTATAATTTTAAAGAATTGCTCTTTCGCATATAATAATTAAGAATAAAGTAAAAACGCAAAACAAAATTTACAAATTGAAATTCTAGTTGACCCGTTTACGAAAGGTATTTCAAAAAATAGTTAGGAATATTTAAATATAATTTTTCCCTTTAACTCGCTATACTGTAAAATTACTAAATTGTCTCTTATGACCTTTCACCTTTCAAGCGACGATACGATAAAAAATATTTTATGAATAAATCTAAGGTCACATAGGAAGCGAATACTAACAAACTAGAATACGATGTTATCGTCTGAATAAGGCCCGTCGGGCATTAGCTACTTTTGTATAAAATTCCATCCATTTTTAAATGAAACTCCTCCCATTTTTGTATGAAACTCCACCCATTTTTGTTTCAACCGCCCTTTTTTTGTTTGAAACTGCCCATTTTGCTATGAATATCAAAAATTGTAAAAAAAAAAAAAGAAAAAAAAAGAAAGTTATTAAATTTGAGGAGCAACTTCACTTTTGCTTAACCTTTTTTATTATTTTAATTTTTATTTGGATATATTTTTTTCTTTTATGTTTTTTTTTTAAAAAAATATGTAAAAAATAATTCTTTTACTATTTCTGATACTCCGAACGAGCTCCATACAGCAAAAGTCGCTTATGTGCGAGTTTTTGGCTTTAGCTTTAATTTTTAAAACTATATACGAGTATACAGTTCTGAAAATTACTGGGGGATGGGGTTCCTGACTCCCCAAACCCCACCTACGTTATATATATATATTATATATATATATATATATATATATATATATATATATATATAATATTTATATATATATATATATATATATATATATATATATATATATATATATATATATATATATATATATATATATATATATATATATCCCAATCAAAAATCGAGGCAGTACATTTTAAAGCAGTTTGGAGAGAAAAAGTGGCAGACGTTTTGGCAGAATCTTCCGCGAAACTGCGCTGCTTCTCGAAAGATTGGTCCGCCTTTTTGGCAGAATTAATACTAATAAACTGCTTTGTTTCTCGGGAGCGTAATGCGCCACGCCACCAATAATCTCTTTTAAAGCTACCGATAACTGCTTTAAATCTCTAGATAGTTTTCCCTGGCCGTCTACAAATAAATGTTTTGTCACTTGCGATATATATATATATATATATATATATATATATATATATATATATATATATATATTATATATATATATTATATAATATATATATATATATATACTATTATATTATATATTATTATATATATAACAGAAGCAAAACACAATTCCACCGTAAACAACAATGTCACTGGCCTTAACAAAAAATTCAAATCTTAATTGACCCGGCCTATTATACTGCACTATACTAAAACTTTGCTCATAGCATTAGAAGCCATAGGCAACTCTGAAAAGATATATAATGGGGAAAATTTATAGGTTGGCTTAAAGCCTTTTCACAGTTTATAAAACGAAAGATCAAAATTAAAAATTCAAAGTGGACATCCAATAACTCATTTCAAAAAATTTGACTTCCGTAAGATTATGGAGGCAAATGGTTGATGCAATATACGGCATGTTTGCAGATAACATTAATTTAAGTATTATAATTGTTTATTATTAATAATTAAATTTCAAATATTATATATTATATATATAAAGAATATATATATATATATATATAGGTAGTATATAATATATATATATATATATATATATATATATATACTATATATATATATATATATATAATATATATATATTATATATTATATATATATATATTATAAAGAGAAGTCATTTAGAGAGATCGCATTTCTTTCGGTGGCATCTATAGAGAGTTGCTGCTTTAATTCTCTCTAGAAATTATCACTAGAGAACTATGCAGATTCTTCCACTTGCATACTGCCAAATTTTTTAATAGAGATAAATGCCAAAATTATGCCGTGGCCTGCGCTGATTTGCATTACACTCGGCCGCGTCTACTTCAAAACTGCTTTAATGCGCTTTTGATGCCTTTCCCACGCATAAATCTCTGTAGACACTGCCCCGATTTTTGATTGGGTATATATATATATATATATATATATTATATAAATATAATATAATATATAATATATATATAAATATATATATTATATATATATATATATATATATATATATAATATATATATATATATATTAGTAGATATATATATAATATATACAGTGGCGTTTCCACGAAAGTTTTTCTTGGGGCCAGACAAAAATGTTTCTTATAATACTTCGTATATATATAATATATATATATATATATTATATATATATTATAATATATATATATATATATTATATAGTATATATATATATATATATATATATGAAATATCTATATAAAGATGGAAAGGACAAAATATTAAATTCTAAGAAAAAATGGGAAAAAGTCAAATCAAGGACAAAAATCATAATAACCTAAATTGTTAACTTACATACGTGGTTGACTGTATTTGAGCAAAATCCGAGTTAACATCTTCAGTTTTTATGCTGCAATATCGAGTATGTAGAGGGAGGGTAAGTCCAGTTAAGTCTTTCATCTCAATAAGTATTTCTTATATGTCAATATTTCGATGTTAATGTAGAGGAGGGTTAAGCTCCCAGTAAGTTATTTCACCTCCAGTAGTATTTCTCAAAAGTAGCTTTTTCAGAAGTCTTAATGTTGAAAAGCTTCTTTCTACCGAAGCAGTAGACACGGGTAAAATTTGCCAGTATTTTTGCAAACAAGATGTGAATATTTGGGATTTGTGACCTGGCGAACAAGAAAACTAGTCCGTCTATTTGCTGTTTTTGGACGATCTGGGTGCTGTGAAGCCATTTCAACTTCCATAAATCCCAATCTCCTTTTTACTAAATCTTTCTATTATGCTTGTCGAGGATCTTCCTTGTAAATATGTTACATTAATCTTTTTATCTTCTCATATGACTCATTACACCTCTTTCGGTATGACAAATTGCAATGAAGAAATAATTTCTTTATTTTGATTTAAAAACCTCTCTCTTAATACTGCAAAAATTATTAAATCATCCAAAAATGGGTATAAAAATGGCATGGTACAATAATAAAGTTTTGTGAGTCGGAAGTAGCGTATGTTTGGGTCTTATTTTTTGCGAACTTGTTAATTTTGGTTTACAGCAATTTATACCCAAGCTCTGCATGCGCTTACAACATTCTCTCAAAAATCTGCTAAAATTCTAATGTTCGTGCATTTTCTCTTGATGGCTTCAAGTTTAGTTTTAACTAATGGACTTCGAGATTTGTTCCTGACAGCGACGAATTATATAAAATTAAATTTAACCTCTGCACTTCTATATTATTAACAGATATGATACTTAAAATTTTTTAGTTTCTAAAAATTTCGGGGGCCATGGCCCCCTGGGCGGGGGGCCCCCCCCCTGGGATACGCCACTGTAATTATATATATATTATATATATATATATATAGTATATATCTATATATATATATATATATATATATAATATATATGTATATATATACACCCAGTGGAGAAGGAGGCATTTACCCTCACGAAGGAGGGGTAAGGCCTCAGGCCTTCGGGCTGAGGCCCAAGCCTGCTTACACCCCATTCGGAGGTGATCCCGCCCTCTCAGATTCATTACCCGTGTTCCAAGGGGCGCATCGCCCTGCTTGTTTTCTCTCAGATTGGTAATGTGTTGCTTAGATGCTCTTGATTAATTAAAACTGATTATTCGTAAGTTAGGTCCGTTATGTGTTAAATATTACTATAACAATGTGAAAATAACACTGATTTGTTAGAAAAAATGATGAGCTTTTTGTAAGATATTACTGTGTTTACTGGACGATGATATGTTAGAAACGTGGAGCCTAGGTTAAGTTTTTGTGGGTAATGTTAGGTTTGCCTAGAATTTTGCTAAATGTCTATGTTTATTCATACTTCAATTGATGTTATACTCAAAACCGATTTGACACGTTTGTTGAAGATTGTGTTGTAATTCCCTAGTCAAGATGTTCGGTACTTTGATTGATTGGTCACTTTGTTAAGGGATTTTGTTTTAGATGATACGAACTTTACCTGTTGCATTGATATGTTGAGGAAAAGGGGGAGCATACTCCGAGTATTGGTATTGACCTATTAGCTACTTTACTTTTGATAAGTAGGGAATTTCAGGATGTTAGTTGATTATTCATACGCGAGGTAAGTTAGGGGTTTGCCTTTGTACATTATATTCCTAGTTGCTGATATGATATCACGAGTTATTTTTCCTTAAAACAGGAACAACAGCTTTGAAAGCCAACAGCCTACAGCACCTTTCGTCTAGATGAACTTACTAATGAACGATGTTTGAAACTAAGATTTTTTGGGGCTCAAATGCATCGCTTTTACACAATCATTACCTTTTCCTTTAGCTATCATGAACACGGTAGCTACTACTTTTTGAATTTTTTGGTAAAGGTTGCCGTTGTCACCTGAAAGGAAACACTATTGTAAAACATAAGTTACATAATTAGCTGATGTTTACATTAGGTATTTCCAGTCATCGTGACTGCATCATCGGTCAAAAGTTTGAAATTTGATTCCAACCCTCATACGAATCCTATCATAGTCTTAAGTCTTGTAATATAAGCATCAATGATTCATTTTAACAACCATTTCGACTTGATGCTTCAAGATCATCATCATTCGAAATGGTTTTAACGAAGTCATTATGATTCAAGTCTCTCAGTCCATGGAAGAAGTTTTTCATCAATAACCTTTACTTCATAAGTATGACGTTCCATTTGACTTTTTTTAAGTTTCTCTACAGAGATATGTGTTATATCTGTTATAGTGGTCTTTCTCTTCTATCATGGGGGATTCATTCTCGAAGGACTAGCCTGGAATAAAAATTGTTTTCCATAGCCTATATATTAAATAATAAAAAAAAAATCTTACTTAGCTGAATAAGTATTAATTTTGAAAAAACATGGATAATGGTACAACAGGATCTAACGAAATGTGTCTTTAAAGTGTTGCATCGTAAGAGCTTCTTGATCAAAGAATACCCCATCGAGTTAACTCCCCTTGATTTATAATAACTCAGCTTCTCTAATCTATACAGTGTTGCCAAATTCATCTCTGTATGATGCATCGTTGCCAGACCTACCAGTTTCGTTTAATAAAATCATAATAAGTAATGCATCACTTTATGCAAATGTTAAAGCAGTAAAATGAATTTTCATGCGGTTTCATGGTTGAAAATTTTCTGAAAGAGGGGCTGTAGTCAAAAAGAGATAAAGCTTTAAAAAAAATCAAAAATTAGCATTGATATGTTAGAGACATGCTTGGAAAAAAGTGTGAATAGGTTACGTTTGTGTTATGTAAGGTTAGTACTTACTATGGGCAAGGTATAGTACTTTGTTATGCATAATAGTTTATTCGGGCTTTAAGTGTGTCAGGTTTGTCGTTTGACATTATTTTCTTAGTTCAATGTTACATCATGTTAGCTTTATTGATGGTTTGGAAACCTTATTTTTTACCGCTAGAGTATATTCGTTTGATTCAGTATGATAATTTAATTCAATGTTGTGAGTAAATGGAGAAGGTGAAATAAACAACAGGGAACCTTACCTCTACAACAACAACAACAATAACAAACAACAAGCCACAGCAACAACAACAACACAGCTTCGAACAACCTCGAGAATATATACCCTTTTGAACTGATATGGTCCATTCGTACGTCGTATTCTTGTTACTTTCTTCTGATTGGTTGAAAGAAAGAATCTCATTTACCTATTAAGGCGTTGTTTATAACATACGAACTTTCGCCAGTAAAGACATTTTTTCGCCGTGTTGATATGATGACCCTCGTTCTGCTTGCTACAGACGTCCGTCTTGACGAGGATTCTTTGTAATTACCCAACGATGTGTCATTTACATTTTTTTGTAAAAACGAATTGAGAGCAATATATTACCTGTGTCCCAATTGGAGTGCAAGTAATATACCTTTAA
Organism: Trachelipus rathkii; assembly: GCA_015478945.1. Lineage (NCBI taxonomy): Eukaryota > Metazoa > Arthropoda > Malacostraca > Isopoda > Trachelipodidae > Trachelipus > Trachelipus rathkii. The sequence continues at coordinate 15,206 of JABUQX010088312.1, forward strand.
ATCATATCAGTTGAAGAATTTTTCAATATTATCGAAAGCCTCGGAAAGCTTGGATAATAGGTCTGAGTATGTGTCATCTGTTACGTCGTCTTCTTGATGCAAATCAGAGGTGACAGTTTGAGCGGCTATAATAGAATAGATGTTGCTTTCACTGCATCTGATAATGTTAAAAGTATTGATGTACGCAACTATTGGAAACCCAATGATGCTGTCACATTCATGCGTACGTGTATAGGTTTCACTGCTCAGACATCTGCAAATATAACAGCTTTGTTTAACATGAAAAAACGACTTAAAGTCTCATCTTTAAAGATGTTGACTTACTCGAGGACTTAATTCATATAGCTCATGGTGTAATCTATGATAAATTTACACTGAAACATGTGGATTCCCGTATAATGCAGTATAAAGAAAAATGCCTTTTTTTTTTAATTTTAAAAAAAAAAAAAAAACCTTTATCAGCCAGGATTACGTTTACTTCTCGCTGGCTGGAGCGAGTGAGTGATTGCTGTTGAACCGAAATATGCCCGGAAAAATGGTTTAGTGCTGCAAGTTGTATTTATGCTTACATCTTTTCGGATGGTGTTGAATCTCTGGAGAAACATATAGAAATTGCTCAATTTATACAGAATCCCTTGTCCTTTTGATTAGTATGCGTTTTAATATATTTAAAACTTATATGTATGGAATGGTATTAATTTTATGTTAATGTTCTTTTTATTTGGAAATTATATGTATACACTTGAAAACATGTTGTTACTGCTCCCTTATATACGCTTTTGTTGTTTAACGATGTTGGGCGCTGGGCCTGTTATTCGTGTAGCCGTGTGTGTTAAGTATGTTATGTTCATAGTTTTTAGCTTTACAGAGAATAAAAACTTTACTTTGGTTTGTCTTTACCCAATAGGTATTATGCTAGTGTTAAGTGTGGACCTTTGTTAAGGTTAGCAGTTTATTCTTTGTTTAAGATGTGTCTGGGTTTTGCCTTTGTACATTATATTCTTAGTTCTGTTGATGCTATGTTAGCTTTATTTAATGTGAAAACTTTGTTACGTTAAAGTATACTTATTGGTCTGTATGATAATCACACAGGTTATGCGTAAATTTTTTCTAACAGGTACGAGTAAGTTTTAAAATTAAACATTGTTATGTTAGAGGACACGCTTGACAAAGTGTAATAAAGTTACGTTTTTGATTGTTATGTTAGTTACTTTACTGGTGTTAAGATGTGAAACTTTGTAACGTTACCCAATTTATTCCTGTTTTAAGATGGGCTCTAAGTTTCTCTGTAGGTTATATTCATAGTTCAGATTGATTGCTAGTAAGGCCTTTTATTAAATGTTGAAAACTTGTGTTACGTCAGGCATATATTGGCTGCATGCTTTGTATAAAGAACTTGATTTTTATGTTATGTTTATTCAAAATGATACTCGAAATGTGACCTTAATAATAGATCAATAGATCACAGATTGCTCAGGAGGGTGGCAGGAGGGGGGGGGCTGGATGGTGGATTGATTTAGGATTTACTGCTTTAGGGTATGTAAAAACGTAAATTGGTAAGTTATAAACATAAAAAGAATAAGAAATTTTATTATTTATTTTATTTTATTTATTTATTTTTATTTTCTTTGATGGTTCTGGAAACATTATTTTTCGAAAATCTACAGGACCCAAAACATATATTAATGGGACACCAATATTGGCATCATTACCACTAATATTTTAATAAACTCGGCACCGCACCGGAGCCAGCACCGGTTGCAGCTGTCAACTCCTACTCCTCTGGGTCAGACTCCTTCTTCATGTCTTTCCTTCTTTATTCATCTTTCATCCTTCTTTCATTCCTCCTTTGTTTTTTGCACTCTGTGCTCTTTTTTTTCAGTCGAGACCCCCCTAATGGGGGGCCCTAGACACCCTACCACAGGCTTATAACAATTTCATTATTCGAACTCTACCGACCTCGATAACCCTTTTGAAGGACACCAACATTTGTTGTTATTACGCAATGTTTATTTAACTCGGCACCGCAGCTGGCTCCAGCACCGGTGTCGCAGTCATCTACTCCTCAGACTCCTCCTTCTTCATTTCTTTCTTCCTTCCTCCTTTCCTCCCTCCTTCCTTCTTCCCTCTTTCCTCCTCCTTCCTCTGTTTTGCATTCCATTGGCATGTTCTTTCTGCTTTCCTTCTGTTTTTGCACTCGTGCATTTTCTTCTTCTTTTGTTCAACTTGGAGGACCCCCCTCCGGTGGGGGCCTGGACTCCGAAACCTGAATCAACTCCGACTCCGTGCTCCGAATCCGGACTTCCAACCCGTTCTCCGGTCTCCGACTCCCGTCTGCCTTCAACTTTTCTCTGAGTTTTCAATTCTTCTACGATCATTTTTAATTTTTGTGGGGCCAGCGTCCCCCCTTACGGGGGGGACGCAGAGAAACGTAATCTCGTTTCCGACGAGATTGCGTCATCATATAGCTCACGATTCAAAATTTCCATTCCGGATACGTTAAGGGCCTAACAGGGGTTTTCAGGGGACGAATTTGACTCTTTTGACGCTAAGGGCAGCACCCCCTTAGGGGTGACCTACGGTCACCAAAAACTCGCCGCGGGATCAGTTTATCACCTTCATAGAAAATATATTACAAGTTTGAAAGCGATTACGTTAACTCTAACCCATGTAGATAAATATCGGACTCAGAACCGGATGCGAAGAAGAAACCTTTGGCGGAATCCGATGTCGGAGTGCCGTAAAAAAAAAAAAAAAAAAAACGATCCCCTGTACAGGGATCGTGCTTTCACTTTCAGACTACGATCGTATTTCTCCTCCGGAGACATCTGACATCTTTCTGACGGCGTAAATAATTATATTTAATAATTTGTGCTAGTCGTATGGTGCATATGCGCACGCTCTCAGTGCACGCTAGAGCAGTAATCTCATTCTCTGGCGATCGAGAATACTCGTCCATCGCTCGCCTCGAGGGCACCCATATATGTCTCCCGTTAGGCTTAGAGCTCAATTCACTTCGGGCAGTTGGAAAGCATAAACGGGTATGAAACGCGGGCGTAGCGGCTACGCTCTGCGGAGTGCGAGCCGTGCCACCCTCTTAATATACATCTTCCTACAAGACTTTGATAAGTTACACCGGATTTCGAGCTTATTCCCATATTATAGATTTATTCCAGAAGTTGTTCAAAGCAAAACTATATTTCCTTTCATATCGAAAAGGGTGGCACCGGTCAAACGCTGCCATCACTACTTATAATATGATAACGTACTATATATATATTGTATATAATATACTATATTATAGTATATTATATTATAGCGTATATAACGATAGTATATATATATTATATATATATATATACTTATATATTATATATATATTAATATATATACTATATTATATATATATATATATATATATATTATATATAGCCTAACGAAAACATCGAAAACATATTTTAATAATTATAATACGTTACCTATTGAAAAAAAATGGGGGGGAAAAAAAAAAAAATTTTGCTTACATTATATTTACCAAATACTTAATTTCAAATCACTTTCCAATTGAGTAATTTCTTAGGCCTTATTCATTTTTTTTTAAAAATTAGAGCTGTCGGTTTATAGATAAGTTATTTAAAGCGTTTTTTTCTAATATAAAATCTACCACTTTACTGATTATGCATTATTTCCACTTAATTTTATGTATTCTAATGCTAAATGACCAGCTTAAATAAAGTTATATAAAATTAATATTCAATATTAGAATAATCAGACCCATTCGATACAAAATTTCAAACAAACTACCACAACCACATTATTGTTGTAACCTATTTACGGCACAGAGAACGAACAAGATTTCCGACTATACTATTATCGATCTATTTTCATCGATTATTATAGGTAGGACAGACGTAGGCCCGGCTCCCTTATAAAGTTTGACGTTAACCAATGACGTCATTTCGTCCGCCCGGGGTAAAGAATTTTCTTCTAAGATCAGAGTAGGTGCGAGAATTTCTAAATGATTCAATTATTATTATAGCTATTATTATTTGTTTTGTTTTTTCTTTTAATTTATGATGCAAAATAGCTTCTTTTTTTAACTTTTATATTAAAATTTTAATAATTTAGTATACTTTTACAATTTAATTTCAATTATTTAAAACCTAAAAAATATTGGGTAGGAGCTACCTACCCGGCCTACCCTATATATACGCCCCTGATATATATATATAATATATATATATATTATATATATATATAAGCTTTTATTTCCATATATATATAAATATATATATATATATATAATATATATATATATATATATATATATATATATATATATATATATATATATATATAATATATAAATATATATATATATATATATATATAATATATATAGTATTATATATATAATATATATAATATATTATATAATTATATATATATATATATATATATACTATTATATATATATATATATATATATATATATAATTGTGTGCAAGAGTGTGGGTATGTTTAGTTGTGTGTATGTGTGTAATAAAAACATATATTTTTTACCTATATTGGGGTATTTGAATAATGCCACAAAAAAATCAATATATGCAATGTGTAAAGAAAGATTTTTAAAAATATTAACTTTTTCAAAATAAATCGTACGAGAACTTCAACGAAATTGATTGCAAAAAAAAAAAAAAAAAAAAAATCTGTTACGTGAACCGTTTCAGCGAGCCTCCCCTTTTTTTTAATGCTAAACCCGTGAAATATTCAAGAATTTTTAGTTGCTTACAAA
>JABUQX010088312.1:45000-52026 GCA_015478945.1 Trachelipus rathkii
CTTTTGTTTCAGGATGAAATTTGTCGTATAAAGCAGCCAGTAATAAAGGAAGGGGTATTACACTTTTAGAGGCAACCATCAAAGAGGAAACGGAGCAATAGTATTGACTACAGTCTCTGTGTGTTGTGTCAAAAAAGGAAAATGAATCATTTGTCGTTGAATCAAAATCCTCAAAACAACTTCTAAAAGCCCTTGTCAAACGAAGTAAGTTCGGAGAAAAAGAATTTGAATATATGAGTTATTTTTTGATATAGACGAACTGACAGAAAAAAATGGTCGTTGGCATTCATCTTGTTATAAACAGTGCACTTACAAGGTGCATCTAGCAAGATTGGAAGCCAAATATGAAAAGAGACAAGAAGCAATTGACATCATAAATGAACCTTCTACAAGTAACACACGAACACCATTCACAAGATCGTGCGGTGAACGAACAGAAAAAATACATGTTTTTTTCTGTAGCAAAGCAGACTCCAGATGACATCAGTTGTTCACAGTTTCAACCAGTAACGACGGCGCAAAACTATACGAGGCTATAAACCATATCAATAATGATTAATGGAAAGTCAACTTATCAGCGATGCACATGCGTATGACATTTCCTATCACAAAGAATACCACACAAAGAATGTTGTAAATGTTTTATGCAAGAAACATTGATGTCAAATTCTAGACAGTGAAACTAGTATAATAGTGCATGTAAAGTCGACTTCATCAATTCTCTTTCAGAGGCTCTAAAAGACGGAGAGGTGGTTTCCATTGAAGAGGCCGGAGATGTGTACAAAGAAATATGTGCGGCAAACGGAATGGGGAGAATAAACATGCTATGAAGAGGAAGGCAATTAAAGCATTCATTGAAGAAGAGCTTTGGGACATGGACGTACAATTTATTAACCCCATCCGCAAGAATCAACCACAACGTATATCTTTAAAAGCTACTACAGATGTTGTTCTAACTAAAGCTGAAGAAACCACTAGCTTTTCTGGAAAATGAAGGCCCTCTTTGAAGCGGCATGTATTACAAGGAAGTGCATTTGCCTAGTAATCCGAGGCATTTTCAAGGATCAGTCGATACTACTAAACACAGTAATGTAGTACCATTGGAACTTGAATTTTTCTTTAAGTGGTGTATTGCTGGAAGCAATATATTTCAAAAACGCCAGAGTGTTGGATATGAACAAGTAGCTCAAGAGCCATTCATACTTTCACAAAGTTTATCTATGATGCCCTAAGCGAACGGAAACAAAAAAATGAAAATCTTACGACGAAGAATGACCAAGCATACTCGTGAACTTACCCACTACAAGTTAAGTGATTGTTTAACAGTTCCATTCCAATACTCGCATTTAACAGTTTTTCATTTCCAATACTCGCAGCCAAATTCCTGTCAGGCTTCGGCATATTTAAAGGTTGTTCAGCTGAATACAGCAAACTTCTGCCCCTAGAGACATCAGTAGCAAAAGAGGTTATGCATCGAATGGATGAAAATGACTTTGTCAAGGAGGTTTAGTTTATTGTTTGTAAGCAGATAATACAGAATTTCCTTCGAAGATATCGATCTGATGGTAAGTAACTCTACTATGCGAGCGGGTTTAATTGCGTCTGCTACAAGAAGTGTTTATCCTAAAGACCAGTCTGTGAAAGGGACAGTAAGTTTCGGTTATCAGCGACCGTCACTCATTAGCAATATCTTCCTCAATGTATGACCATTTTAATGGAATGGCAAAAGCCAAAGAATATTAAGCCAGTAAACCCAACTTTTACGAAAGAAGTACTATGTTCGACCAAAGCAGATCTATCACAATATGTTTCTCTAGACATGGCGTTGCTATTGAGCAAATGTGTAAGTGATCATCAGAACAAGCAACGTATTCCAAATTCCAGAGTGAATCACAAGAAACATATGACATAGAGACTCCAGGAGTTGACCTTTCAGATGCATTGGATCAAACGAAGAGAACCACACACATACCAACATGGTCAGCCTTTAATTCAGCGTTACTGGATGTCCCGGAAAGGAAGGCACGAGTATGTATCCTACCGATAATATCGGCTATCCCCACTGATCATTCAGTTCAATTACCCTTCCTTACACAACTGGAACTTGTTAATAAACACATCTGTGGCAAGAATAATTCCAATTGTGTCTTGACTCTAGACTTGGATCTTTATAAGCCGGTCCAGCAACTAAATATGTCACGAGTTGATCATCACCATTGGATTGTGCGACCAGGCGAGTTGCACAGAGCTTTTGCAATGACGACACGTGCAACTGGAATTGTTATCGACGGAATTGGAATTCCTGACTTGTGGTCACTGCTGTATGGTGATAACACAGTCAATTAAATCATTTCAGGTAAGAAGTTCAGACGTACGGTTGCAGAACACATTCGTACCCTAGTCGTCTGCAAGATTGCTACTTGCAGTATTTCTTTGAAGAACATGAAAGTTTGAACATTAGTTGTTATGAAGTCAATAAGCCTACGGACAGATTTCATAAAACTGGAACCAAGAAATGTCTTAACTAAACTACTTTCTTGGGGTGATGCAGAAGTTGAATCTTTTAAACACGACATGAAAAATTTGTGTGAAAACAGGGAAGAACTTAAATCAACATTCCAAATGTCGAAAAATAACAATGAGAAATGGTTGATTGTTTTTACTGTTCTTACAGATCTGTCTGAGACTTGCTAATTGGAATATGCATCTTTCTTCACTAGAATATTTCGTTACATGCTTCTTTGCATTAGATTTGACAAACTATTCTGGAATGACCGCTTGGTACCTTGCTGATATGAGAAGCTTGGAAGAATCAGATCCAGATATTTGCCATGAATTCGAAAAGAGCAACTGTGCTCTAGGTTATGATGAGGCACTAGAATTTAAAAGCAAAGCAATGAAAGTTGTGGGAGAACTGGTTTGAATAGCACAGCAACCGAGTGCTCTCGCTCGCTTTTTCTTAACAGCATCTGAGCTCCAAAGGGTATTGCAAGAAGCACTGAGTATGTGTGATAATTCTTTCAAACCGGAAGCTAGAGAGCACCATTTAAATTATGAAACCGCTGCTAAAGCCCAAGATAAAGCCATTTCAATCCTATATGGTGAACTGGAGCGTATTGGAAATCCTTTTCATTTCAAGAGTCCCGAGTTCATGAACATAACAACAAAGGCTGTATTCAGCGAGCAAATCACATCAGATGTTAGCCGAATTGAATCATTAGGAACAGATTTGTATGAAGCCTTCAAGTCAGAGAGACTTTTTGATGGATCAGTAGTCAATCTCTGGGGACCGATAAAAAAAGAATAAACTAAAACTATGTTCTACCACCAACAAGCAAATAAAAGTAAAGATTGTAGGATCCATAACATAGTTGAATGCAGATCGTTCCCTTTTTGCACAACTTTTGATTGTTGCACGATCTCAACGAGAAATAAACCTAGGCAGGCACAACTTTAGGGAAGTATGAAATGTCGGCTGTGCCTAGATCCATGTTTGCACAAGATGGAACAATGAATCAATGCCCAGCTAAAAGTAAACTACTTCATATCTTGAAGTCTGTTGTGGAACCCGCTGCAAAAAAACCCTTACCATCTGTTCAAGCTCACCAAGCAAATAGCTGGGTTGCTGATGTGTTCACCCAAAAGATCCAAAGGAAATACTGGCAGTATGATGAACTTCATATTGTTTTTGACACGTACTTAGACAAATCAATCAAGAATATTACAAGAGATAAGAGAAGGTGCATCAACACAGCACAAAATATGTGACACCACTGACATTTCAAAGATAAATATGAAAAAGCTATTGTCACACACTCGTACCAAAGATGAATTAACCACCTACCTTGCACACAAAATGCTAAGTCATGCCAAGAAAGCAGCAAAGAAATGTGGTTTCATGGCATATGGAAGTTTCTGCGACAAAGATCTTTGGATTGTTTAAAAAGTAGTCAAGAAGCCAACACCAAAATCTTACTACATGCCCTTAATGCCAAAAACAGAAGTGCAGATACACTACTAGTGTTTGCATAAGACACATATATTTTAGTTTTCTAGTGAGACCTATCCAAGACTTCGGAACACACATTCTTTTTGCCAACATTAGGTTGAGGCAAACAGTACAAAAACATATTGTTATCGATTCGGGACAGCTAAAATTTCAAGCATCACCCGGATTTCACACGCATAACAGGTGTTACTCCACCAGGGAAGTTTGGTTTGGGAAGGGAAATTATTCATATTGGAAATCATTATTTTCAGCGAGTTAATAAGGACTTATTGTCTTGCAGAAGCTTGGTATCAGTGACTCAGTACCTGATGATATTGTGTATCAGCTGGAAGCATTTATTTGCCGGGTTTATCAGGCACACAGATTTACGGTTTTCAATGTTCACGGCCAAGCAAGCCCTTGGAGATAAGTTACCTTCCACTAGGGGCTCCCTTATACCTGCATTTAAAAGAGCTAACTTTCAAGCACTTGGGTGGTCGAAAGATGATGAACTAAATCCGGCCATTCCTAATCCTGTTTGGGTACGGCTGGTGTACAGAAGAGGGAGTGCTTACCCCTGCTATGTGTGAAGAATCATGTGCCCCGGAGTCCCTTCTGAAACTGATTAAGAAAAACCGATAAAGAACCGGTGAAGAACCGATGTCCACCACCTTGCAAATGTTCAGGAAACAATCTGCCTCGCGTAGAAATGTGTAGTTGCGATGCTGACAACTCGACTTGTGATAATTTGTATCCACCTGTTTTACACTGACGGAGATATTGACGAAACTGATGAAGCCAATTTATAATCTTCCTATTGTATATTTATGTGCATATATTACTAACATTTGTTAAAACATCATTTATAAAGTAATGCAATGTGGAGTATATTTTCTTATAATATAATTAAAGTCATTTTGACATAAATTTTTCATATATACCTTTTTACTTTATATCCAAGTTATAATCAAAATATTGGTTTTTCGAAATACTTGCTGAGAACGTTATTTTTAGCTCTTAACAGTACCTTTCAACAAGCTAAAAAAATTGAAATCGCGTTAGATAAGAGACCGAGATATTTTTTTCTTTTTATGAATGCAATGGACGGCCATCTGGATACGTCTACTAACAGACAGTCGAGGCGCAACCACCTGTGAGTGTCATCACGAAAATTACTGAACTACATAATTTTTCAGATCAAATGATACCACTGGTACCTTTCCTTCATTAACTTTGCCACGGGGAGCAGTTTTTATTCTTTGGGCTCCCGGACTATTAGCCATTAAAACTTTATTTCTGAAATTTATTGCATTTTCAGCATTGTTTACTGATTGCGAAAAGCTTGATCAAATTAATTGGAGCTACTAACTAACCTACTCACACACACACACACTAACACACACACACACATCTTACCACACACACCTACACACACAGCAGCCTACACACTTAACAGAGTGTCATACTGCAACATCAATCTCAATATTCTATCCCTATTACAATGGACATATCATTTCCAAACTTATCTAGGGTAGCGGCATTCTTCCTTTTGTAAGGAGGGACTCGGTTGTAACGTATGGATGCTATTGCATCTGTTGCGAGACAGCTTAGGATTGGACCGCTAATAATTGAACTGCTATGATCATTCTTCTTTGATAATTTACTCAAATCCTGAAATCCGTTTTTTGTTAAGTTGTTTATTGCACACTGCTTATAGTTTTTAATGCGTTTTCCAATTTTAACCATTAAATAATATTTATACTTTTAAACTTTTCACGGAAAAAAAGAAAAATATAAAAAGAGAAAATTAAATTGAATTTTAAAAAAAAAAAAAAAAGGCCCCCCCGTATAAAATGGCAGTCTTGCTGCATAATAGAATACACAATACCAACTTTACATCTACTTCTTTTTATTGTTGGCTGGCGAAATCAAAGTAACCTTGTAATATATATATATATATATATATATATATATATATATATATATATAATTTATATATTATAATATTATTATATATTGCATATGTATAATACAGAATATATATATATAATATATATATATATATGTATATAAGAAGGAGAAATGATAATCATTAACACTACCCTAATGACTAGTAGAATAAAATAACTATCATCTACCTGCCTCTATACTAACTATATAAATAATTATATATATATATATATATATAATAATAATAATATAATAAATTAATAAATAATATATATATATAATATATATTAATAAATATAATAAAATATATATATAAATATAATAATATATATAAATAATATATAATATAATATAATATTAAATATATATATATATATAATAATATATAAAAATTATATATTATATAATAATATATATAATTATATATATAGTATAATAATATAATTAATAAAATAAAATAAATATAATTAATAATATATATCATATAAATATATAAAAATATAAAATATAATATAATATATATATAATAAATGAAATATAAATAATATATATAAATATATAATATATATATATATATATATATATATAATATAAAATAGATAGAAATAATATAAATAATAAATAAGATTAATATAATAAATAGTATATACTATATTAATATAATATATGTATTATATCATATATATATATATATAAGTACTAATATATTAATATATATATTTACTAAGCACTCATAACAATCGTGAGTATATATTAATGACGGCTATCTATTACATTAACACGGAAATGTATTTTCTACTAACTCTGAATAAGGATTATCGGATAGGTTTTGGACTCATCTATGGTCAATAGATATAGTGATACTATACTCAATGAGGAGCCGGCTATATATATATATATAATTGATATATATATAATATCCAGACTATATACAATTCGCCTACTAAACTTCACCACAATGATATTCATAACCATCACATTTCTCAAAGAAATGCCTACATATAAAGATAATACAACAAAACCTGAACCATAATAGGAAATGATCACAAAAGATATACTATTAGAAAAAATATATACAGTATATCTAC
>JABUQX010088313.1:0-5000 GCA_015478945.1 Trachelipus rathkii
GTCATCCAAACTGGTAGGCCGAGCGTGACCCCGACCCCTTGCAGCTTTGCGGTTTACCTGGGGTTGTCTTTTTAGTTAAAAAAAAAAAAAACTTAAGGGAAACGAGACCACGATAAAAAGGGATTTCTTTCAACTCTTACATTTCTAACGGAAATAATGCGGCCGAAAGTAAAATTTGACGCAGAAATTATCGTACATCTTTATAAAAAGTATACTTTATATTTTTTTATTTATAATTTATTTTAATTAAAATAACGATTTTCTTTACTAAAATTTTTTTAAAGTTTGTTTCTCTCTCTCTCTCTCTCAAGCAAACTATCTTGTAGTATTTTAGAAATGAATTAAAGTTAGTTTCTCTCTCTCTCTCTCTCTCTCTCTCTCTCTCTCTCTCTCTCTCTCTCTCTCTCTCTCTTCTCTCTCTCTCTCTTCTCTCTCTCTCTCTCTCTCACACACACACACACACACACACACACACACATGTACATATATATATATAGAATATATATATATATATATATATATATATATATATATATATATATATATATATATATATATATATATATATATATATATATATATATATATATATATATGTAGCACTCCATTATAACTTTGTAAAAATTTTAATTTATATTCGTACTTATGCTAAGATTTGCGAGAGCAAAATTTTAGCATAAGTCGAAATGAAATAATATTTAAACCCGTCCGTTTGAGATACTCTTCAGTCAGTCAGATATAGAGTCAGATACAGAGTCAGATAAAATTAACAATAAGAATCAGAAGAAATAAATTCACTCAAGATACTCTCTCCAGAAATCCTCCCGGCAAGAGAGATAAATTTCAAGGAAAGGGCTGCGACTTGAATTTCGATCACAAATTTTCGCTACAACGAAGAGTCAGAGGCAAGGGTTGAAAATGCGTAGGAAAAGGCTGTGACTACCAATTCGCCTACAAAGAGAGAGTATCTCAACAGAAGGGACTTTTGTTACTTTTATACTTTCATTGCATATTTTACTTATGTTGAATAAAAACATCATTTCAAATATGGATTTCTAATTTACCAACCTCTTATATAGGGTGCTTGCTCTTAAAATAAGCCACCAATCTAGCAAGTCCTACCCTATATAATTGGTGAACCCGGAGAAGAACACCCACTACTTCAATCAATGCCTAAAAAAACAAACAAAATGAAGAAAAAGAAAAAACTACAATAGCAAAATCCCAATCAGAACACTCGGAGAAGATGACTCAAGCAAACGAACATTATCGATACGGACTTCAATTTTCATTTTTAATAAATTTTGGATTATGGTCTTCACCTTTTCACAACTATCTCAGTTCGAGGATTCATCGCTAGACATAGCAAACTTCCTTTTCGGCATGGATTTCTTTCATCATTCAAGTTTGGATTATGGGCAGAAACTCATTTTTTGATTCCACTACGAACTCTGATTTCTTTTCGAATTCTAAATGGTTCTGTGACCGCTCCCTTTTATGTATGAAGAAATTTTTCAAATAAAGGACCTAAATTTCAAGCAACTTCGCCTCTACATATGTAACTTCCTTTACGGTATGGATTTCTTTCATCATTTTAAGTTTGGATTATGGGCAGAAATTCATTTTTGAATTCCACTACGAACTTTGATTCCTTTTCGAATTCTAAATGGTTCTGTGACCTCTCCCTTTTATGTATGAAGAAATTTTTCAAATAAAGGACTTAAATTTCAAGCAACTTCGCCAATACATATGTAACTTCCTTTACGGTATGGATTTCTTTCATCATTTTGGTTTGGATTATGGGCAGAAATTAATTTGATTCCACTACGAACTTTGATTCCTCTCTTTTCGAATTCTAAATGGTTCTGTGACCGGTCCTCTTTATGTATGAAGAAATTTTTTCAAATAAAGGACTTAAATTTCAGCAACTTCGTCTCTACATATGTCAAGCAATATTTCTCTAACTACAGCTTTGAAAACTACCTGCGTATGGGTCACCAAATCATGGATACATTAGAAACGTCTTATACTGGACCTTTCCTTGGATTTAACGGTTCGATCAATGTGGCCTATTTAACTTGTGAATAATTCAATTGTTTCAATATCAATAATTATGTATAAATATTTTTGTATTTAAATGTTTGTATATTTGTTTATATCTAACGGATATAACCAAATATGCTTGTTTGAATGCACACCTTTATTTTCTGTATATATAACATTATTGTATTTTTATGTATTCAAATATTTGTATATATATATGTTTAGATCTTCGGATGTAACCATATATGCTTGCATTTGAATATTTGCATTTCATGTATACTGTTTTGCCTTCAAAATGTTTGTATGTCTACTTATGTCTTCGGACATAATTAAATATGCTTTCATTTGAAAGTACTATTACTTTATGTATTTTACTTATTTTTTACCTCATTGACATGTTTTATATATTTATGCATTATCAAATGCCCTCAAATATGTATACATTTGAATGAAGGTTAATTTTTATATCTTGTATAATTATTATAACATACTTTCTCACTCCGTGTTTAGCGCAGGAAGTAATGTAGCACTCCATTATAACTTTGTAAAAATTTTAATTTATGTTCGTACTTATGCTAAGATTTGCGCGAGCAAAATTTTAGCATAAGTCGAAATGAAATAATATTTAAACCCGTCCGTTTGAGATACTCTTCAGTCAATTACATATAGAGTCAGATACAGAGTCAGATAAAATTAATACGAATCAGAAGAAATAAATTCACCAAGATACTCTCCAGAAATCTGCAAGAGAGAAATTTCAAGGAAAGGGCTGTGACTTGAATTTCGATCACAAATTCGCTACAACGAAGAGTCAGAGGCATGTGGGTTGAAAATGCAGGAGGCTGTGACTACCAATTCGCCTACAAAGAGAGAGTATCTCAACAGAAGGGACTTTTGTTACTTTTATACTTTCATTGCATATTTTACTTATGTTGAATAAAAACATCATTTCAAATATGGATTTCTAATTTACCATCCTCTTATAGGGTGTTTGCTCTTAAAGAAGCCACCAACTTAGCAAGTTTTACCCTATATATATATATATATATATATATATATATATATATATATATATATATATATATATATATATATATATATATATATATATATATATATATATATATATATATATATATATATATATATATATATATATATATATATATATATATATATATACAGTCATTTGTGTGTAAATAAATTGAAAAAATTTGAAAATGAAACATTTATCTTATTCTTTGAAAAATTATTCGCATTAGGCCGGCATTACTGAACGCCTTTTATGTTTATTAATATTTGTTACTTTTGAGCTTCACAATTTCTAAATATTTTTATTTTAAAATAGTAAATAATTAGGAGAAATAGTTCAGTGACGATTACGATATCTGAGATGTGGTTGTGTTGTAATTTTAGCTACTAATTACTTGCGCTATAAGCTATGGATATCACCACATTCTTTTTTTTATTTACCATGATATCACCCCCGGAAAACGTTATAAAATTACATTCTAAATTTGTGACACTGTCAGGCATTGAAGGTCTAAGTGTAAGAAATATTGCAAATCAATGTGACATAAGCATAGCAAGTGTTAGCCGGATTGTAAAAGCCTACAGAGAAAAGGGATCATTTTCATCTCAGCGTAAAGGCCAATGTGGAAGAAAACGGAAAACAACCCAGAGAGATGACAAAATGCTACTTCGTTTAAGTGTTAAAAACCCTAAATTGACAAGTAGTGATCTACAGAAGGAGTTAGCTGCCTTTGATGTCGACATTTCTTCAAGCACTGTAAGACGACGTATGAAACATGCTGGTCGTCCTGCTAGAAAACCCTTCCGTAAACAACTTCTAATCAGTGCCATGAAAAAGAAACGCATGAAATGCACAACATACTACAAAAATGGACAGAGGAACACTTTAGAAAGGTCGTATTCACCGATGAATCCCATTTTGAAGTCCGAGGGCAGAGATGTCAGTATGTACGAAAATCTATTGGCGAGCCAGTTCGTGAGGCTCATATTGAACAACACGTCAAGCATCCCCAGAAGGTAATGTTTTGGGGATCTTTTACCATAAACGGACCTTTGAGACTTATTCCAGTGTCTGGAATGATGAATTCCACCAAATACTCAGAATTAATTCACTCGAAGGTGGCTCCTGACCTCAGAAAAGAATTCCCAAATGGAGACGCAATATTGCAGCAAAATCTAGTTCCATGTCATACTGCCAAAAATTCAATGAAAGCCTTACGAAAGGAAAAGATTGAAGTCCTCATGTGGCCAGGAAACTTTCCTGATCTCAATCCCATTGAAAATCTTTGGGCTATGGTAAAAAAACGACCTAAAAATTACGACTGCACAACCAAAGAGAAGCTGATAACTGCTGTAATTCAAATATGGTACCATGACGAAGATATCAAAAAAAATTTGTGCTAACCTAATTAATTCAATGCCCAAAAGGGGTAAAAATGCTTTAAGCTAAAGGAGGCCATATAAAATATTAATATGACAAAACATCGTTTCTATATTTAATAAATAAGGCTAAGGTGAAATTGTTTTTTTTATTTTCCCGTTGTGTGAACTTGAACACGACTATAAATATATATATATATGTTATATGATAAAGATATATATATATATATATATATATATATATATATATATATATGTTATATATATAATATATAAGAGTAGTATATATATATATATATATATATATATATATATATGTAAAGCATATTTATATATATATATAGCAGTATATATATATAGCAGCTATATGGGGAAGGAAGAAGCGTTCCCGATGCGGTGACATTACCACTTATTGGGCATATATAGATTGTTAGGGTACATCCCAAGGCATTCCTATGCTCAATGCTTCGATCCTCTTGCGTTCATATTCATATTCTTATTACAATGGAGTAAGCTCTCTTTATGACACACCATAAAACATTATT
>JABUQX010088313.1:27500-33095 GCA_015478945.1 Trachelipus rathkii
TATATGTTATATATATATATATATTATTACATATATATAAACCCGTCCCACCCTTAGTGAATCCTCCAGGTATGTCATTCATCATATATATATTAGGTTATTATATATTATATTATTATTACATATTATTATTATTATGTTATTGTTATATATATTATATATATTATTATATATATTATTATTATACATATATTATTATTATTATTATAATATTATATTATATATATATTATATTATTATATATTACATATATATTATTATTACATAAATATACATATATTATATATATAGAAGAAGAAGATATATATTATTATTATATTACATATATATATATATATATTATTATTATTATTATATATTATTATTATTATTATATACATATTATTATTATTATATTATTATTATATATATATACATAATATTAAACGGCAAAAGCCCTTTCATTTAACAAAAGCCCTTGCATGCTTTTATAGCCTGAAGCGGGAGATTAAATCGAATGAAAAAGGTAATCCCTTTAACCACATTTCTTCAAGCTTGATTAACTTTAGTTCACGGTCAATTATCTATAATTAAAGCGTGAACTCGAAGGCAAAACCAACCATTCCTTCCATTTTTATTTATTTATTTCATATATATATATAAGTTAAAATATCCTTAGAATGAACTTCAGATCCCAATAAGGGAAAACAATCATTTATAAGCATTCTATTCCAGGTAGACGCTCGGCGTCGCTTCAACGCCTAAGTTTAAAGCTTCAACACTTGGCTTAGGTAATGAAGGATGGAAAAAGGAAGGAGGTTCGTATTCTATCTTCTTCCTTTTTTTACTCTTGTAGAGAGAAAAGGGGGAGTGGGTTTAGACCATATCTGTTCGATTACCGTCCTTATGCAGTCTACCTCTGTTCTTTGCGCGTGGTTCTTTGCTACGATTGCGTTTCAGTCTTCAAGCGCCTTGCGAGGCGATTCGAGCCAGTGGAGACAGCAGCGAAATGGGGCGTTCGGTCTTGCTAGCCCGACCTTGGCACCCAAACTTGCGATGATTCAACAACGATTGCGGAATTTGTTAAAACGTTTGACGGCGACTCTTCCATTGACGTATGGCGCACTGACGTGATGAATTGGCATTCATTCTGACGAAAACGACGACGGGTACCAGATCGGCTGACACAAGACGATTTATAAACAAAGAGGACGCAATGAAAACAACAAGGCTGGTGCTTTTAAAAAAAAGGTCCATGAAAGAACATGAACAAAATAAACTAAACTACACATACATAAACTTAAAAATAAATAACTAACGTATCTGAAAAGCAGGGCTCCACTGGGGACTCACCCCTTTGGGTGAATCCCATACATAAAAATCAACCCAGGAAGGTACGTGAGAATCTGGGATGACAAAACGATACCCTAAAAACACCCATGAACCTACGTGAGTGAAAAATATATATGACTGTACTGACATACGACTTGTAGGGTCGACGACTCCCCTGACAAGTTTATGTCACCATACTACTGATATATATATATATATATATATATTTATAGTTATATATATATATATATATATATATATATATATATATATATATATATATATATATATATATATATATATATATATATATATATATATATATATATATATATATATATATATATAGTAAAGGGTTGAAGACCAGCAATCAAAATGTTGCAACTGGATATTGCAAATGTTGCAAACAACCTTTTGCAACATTTGGTTTCTGACCTTTAATGCGTCAAAGTTAGGGTTTCTAAGGTCGGTGAGATCGATTTTAAGGTCTGGAAGACTATTTTCTGAGTTTTTAACCTGCACCTAGTAGGTTTAACCGCCACCCCAAAAGTTTTTTTTTTTTTTGGTTCCTAGAAGGTTTAAAATGATCGGTAGACCATTCTTAATAATACCAATCTATTTACCGAGGTCTTTTACCCCCAAATCGTCTCTCAACCTTCTTTGGTTTGCTTAATACATTGAAAAACGTAAACGAAAAAAAAATCATTATTATTGTTTAACATTTATCTATTCGATATAATCTGGTAGTAAAGATTACTCGACGGGGGATTGCCAGATTTATCTATAAATCTGGTAACCTTGACATTTTTTAGCCTTTTTAGCATGATTTAGTATTTTAATTTTATATTTAGCCTTATTTATCTTAATTTAGCATTTTTTAAAAATCTTTTTGAATATAGGAACCTATTTCGGTCGGTATTATAATAAATTTTCTCTAAGGCCTAACTCTCCTTTACTTAAGTTTTCCCCAATTTGAGGGAGTTCTAGTTAAAGTATCCCCTTTAAACTTGCAACCCCAACGGCTAGTGGTGGACCTTGTGGGGGTCCCAATTGAAAAACAAGAAATGCATAACAGATGAAGAAGGAGGACGGAATAAGAAGAAGGAATGAAAAGAAGTCTCATATATCTGAGCAAATGAGTCATTGTAGGTGTCGGCGCCGGAACCGGTGCTGTGACGAGTTAGCAAACATGTACTTAATACCTTAACATTAGTGTGAGTGTACATGTTTTAAACGACGTAATCATCTAGTGGTGGGAGTTAAGACTATACAGTGTGTTGCATCTCTAAGAAGTACGTTAGTGTGCGCAAGATTTTAGAGGAGTTCTACAGAAACGTACTGATACACCTGCCGGACAGAGGTGTGTTTCCTTTTGAGGACCCCCGGGAGAGGGCCCAAAGTTCAATGTGTTTAGATGGAAAATCTTAGGGGCGTGTTAGCGTGTCTAAAAGAGAATATCGATGAAAAGATGAGGACTATGAGACACTGTATTAGAGAGTTATGTGGTGTGAAGAAAGGATTAAATGAGAGAATAAACGAAAGTACGTTGAGAAGGCTTGGTCATGTGGAAAGGATGAATGTAACAGTCAGGTCGCGGGTGTAAGCGTCATGTGTTAGCGGGTCATTGTGAGTGGTGTTGGAGAAATTCGAGCCACTGGGAGACCGAAGAAAAAGTGGGAAGATTTGGAATCAGTTAAAGGGCAGAGGGATGTCTGAGGGCAGAGAATAGTGTTGAGGTTTGGGCAGAAGGTGAGAATGAAAGTGTGCAATCTATAGGAGTGAATTCAGTAGCTGGCTTTATATTTTAGTGATGTGGGTATTCTGGGTTGTTGGGGACACCCTGGGCCAAGGGATGAAAACTCAGACAGCCTACACACTGACGATATGCCATACGCTGAGGGTTCCATCGCGATTCCGTGCAATCTCTAGGTTGATTTTCTGACTGCGACGAGTTCTCACTAATAGGTATAAGAGGGGGCGGTAAGGCTGGGCTTTCTTTTCCACTTGTGTCAAATTCTTCTACTACTTCTCTTTTCTGATGCCTCACACACCTTACCCCCAATCTAGGGGAAAAGAGGAAGATGAAGAATATATATATAATATATATATATATATATAGTATATATATATAATTATATATACTATATATATATATATCTATTTCCTCACTCACCGTGACGGAATTATATATATATATCTAATATATATATATATTAGTATATATATACTTATATATATTATATATAATATTATATATATTTAACTATACTCTTTATATATATATTATATACTGTATATATATAATAAAATAAAATAATTTTTATTATATTGTTAATTTTAATCATTAGTAATTACCGATATTTAATTTCAATTAAAAATATTTAATTTATTATAAATTTAAATTAAATTATAATTTATGGTGATTTATGTTAACAAATATGTTGTTTGCTTTAAATAAATTGACAAAATTAATAAAATATTAATTATAAAATTTGTATTGCAAATGATATTTACGTAATAACTTTTATAATATATTGTTAAATATTTTGAAATAACAACAAAAATTATAATTATTAATGCCAATTTTCTGAACAAATAATTATTTAGAGTAGATACAATAAAATTAATTACAACAACTAATTATTATAATTAATTATTATAATTAATATTAAAATTTAGTGCTTCATTCATCTAAAACATCGCTTTCCCCCCCCCCTCTCCCGTACCCCTTGATTAGGCTCTTCATGTATTAGTACCCCCATTTCTCCTAATATCCCCCCCCTACACCCATTCCTTCACTTAAAGCCGTGTTCGTTTTTGCATTTGTGCTAAAAAAATGCTTAAGTTTTCGTTCGTTTTCGTCAACCTTAGCTCAAAATCGTAAAAAAATGCTTATCAAACTTAAGGAATTTCTTTAATTCTGTAAGGTTGCTATTTTATACAAAATTTCATTCTATATTACAGGAATTAGGGACATCTTTTACGTTTGGTGAGCATTTTTTTACGATTTTGCGCTAACGTTGACGAAAACGAACGCAAACTTGAGCATTTTTTTTAGCACAAATGCAAAAACGAACACGGCTTAATAAAGGTTTGCTTTTGTTAGATAGTAACGTTCTTCGGGCTAGCTAAATAATATAATCAAAAGACTCAAATTATAATATATATATATATATATATATATATATTATATAGTATAATTTATATATATATACTACGATATATAAGACCGTGAAGGAAATACCGGCAATCACCGAGAAAGTATTATACCTTAGGGTTTATGCTATATATATATATAATATCTATATAATATAATATATTATAATATAGTATATATATTATATGGATATAACTATTGTTAATATTAATGTAGTGAATCCCAAGAGGGAATCGAGTTGTACTTATACCGAGCTATGACAGGCTAGCAAGCTATGTGATTGTTGCAGGATGTCCTTGAGTTTAGCGCACGATCTTTCATGATAGGTCTGCGCGACAGTACGATTGGTAATGAATGTGGCATACCGAAATGTGGATTGAAGTTGCGGCGAGCCATTTCGATGAACTAGATCGCTCGGCGTGTGTTGTATAAGGTATAATATATATATATAATGTAATGACTTAAGTTTCTTTCTGACCTTTCGATTTTCGATATATCGAAATATATATCGATACCGATATCTACGTATATCATATATATCATATATATATATATATTATATATATATATACTATATTATATATATATATATATATATATATATTATATATATATATTATATGAATATATATATTATATATATTATATATATAATTATAATATAATATTCTAAAAGAGCCACAATCTATATCCTCAAAAACTACAACAGCTACCGGAAAAGGAATACATTGTTGGAATGCTGGTAAAATTTTAGTGCGGGAAAATGTAAAATAAAAAAAAATATATTGTTAATAATTATAGTAATATGAGTAGAAAGCCTTATTTAGAGACTTTTTATACGTTAACTCGTTAAACTAAATAGACTTTCTAGTAAATTTTTTTTTTTTTTTTTACTAAAGAATACCCCAAGGTATACCGCACCGATGGCAGGAGTTGGGGTCTCTCGGCCTTCGGGGAATCTACGGGGTTGGAAACTATTTCCCCCCCTACGGGGAGGGTCTCCGGAACCCGCGCTCTTTGGTATTGGGGTCGCGGGGGTTCCTCCGCCCTCCCCTACGGGGTATGGAAAACGTCCCCCCCTGTGTTTCCCCGTCGGCTCGAGCCCCCTACATTGCCGTGTAATAACT
>JABUQX010088314.1:0-22500 GCA_015478945.1 Trachelipus rathkii
ACGTTCATACCTGCCATCTTGGATTATATACAGAACATGCGATCAAGATAAGAAGAGTTGCTTCTCTCACACTCTTTGGAATAGTCTGCCAGGAATGGATGGTTGTTTCGAGTGTCGACTTGAATTTGCAAACAAATATTTTAAGAATGGAGTAAGGTTCTTAAAATAGAGTCACTCTGGAAAAAAAATCTTGGAAAAAAATCTAGCTTAAGGTGGTAATCATTTATTCAAAAATAAAATAAACCCTTTATCCCAAGAATGAAAACAAATTGTGCAGCGGTTTCTTTAGTTGTTGCATTGGTTATAAGATAAAATCTAACAATAGGCAATGTGTCGCACCATTCGAGCCCCTATAGTTGTTAAATGCATGTAGATGGTTGGTTCTATATTCTATAATAAAAATCATAAATTGTTTGACTAAGCAACCCTCCAAATATGGTGTAGAGATGTTGTCACACTGATTACCAAAAAAGGTATTCTATATTGATCTTAAGACCCCCCCTACGGGTGCTTTGTGGATTTGCATGAGCATCTTTGGGTAGTGGGTTTGACTGGGACAGCCTCGATAGGCCGATGTGGCTTCTTACTGCTGTCTCTATATTCCTAATGTTTCCTAATGTCCTAACATCATTTATCGGCCCCCGTTAGAACCTCGAAATATGAGGATTTTAATTTTCGTAAAGGGTGTCTGTGGGACCCCCTTGGAGGGGGTCCTCTGAAAGAAAACCACATAGTGCCATACGAATACTGAAGTTAGACGAGTCTCGTATTCTCCTCAAATTTTTGGTATACTCCTTTCCCTATGACGTTAACCTGGTTGTAACGGGGGTGCCAAGCCCAAAAAATAGGAATGCCTTGTAGAGGATGAAATTCTTTGACCGCGCTACTTAGACAGCCAAGGAGACAGGAGGCTTGAGTCAGACAAAGAAACGCGAATTGGAAACAGCAACTACCAATTTAATTTTAAATTTAATTTAATTTAAAATTAGATAACTCTAGAAATTAGTTTTAAGATAAATTTAAGTACTTACTGTCAAGAATTTAGCTTGAAATGGCCTCCCTGGATGATTTGGAACACCCGTTCCAAGTTACCCATCATCAAGTTTCTACACCTTACCACACTTACGAGCCTCCTATGAAGATAAAAACAGCAGAATGGGCAAATAAATAGTAGGTAAATATAGACCAATGATTAAGGCGTATTTTCATTTATTTACTAACCATTTTAATATAATTGCATCATAAAAATATTTTGAATCTACAAAAAAATTGTTACAAGTTACCCCGCGCTACAGTATATATATATATATTAATATAATATATATATATATATATATAATATATTATATATATATATATTTATATATATATAATATACTTTATAATACCGTATATACTATATATATACGTATATATATATATATATATATATTATATATATATATATATATATATATATTATATATATATATATATATATATATATATATATATATATATATATATATATATATATATATATATATATAGTATATATATATATATATATATATATATATATATATATATATATTTTCAAAAATGTCTGTTTCATTTTTGAATGCCAGTGAGTTTATTTTTAATTATTACTTATGATGAAAAAATGCAATGTTTTATTTACCTTAGTTCTCTTTGATGTTCTGGAGAATTTGTAGATTTCCTTAAAGTTTTTCGAAGGAGGCCTCCTAAAATAGCTAATTTGTTTATTAAAGTACGAAGGCACTATTAATTGTTCATAATTTACTTAAACTTTATTGATGCGCAAACAGGAAACTCGAGTTTGAAATAGTTTATTTCAATATTAAGGATAATTTATCCTTTTTGTAACTTTTAATTTATTTTGCTATATTGTTATTTATTAATGAAACATCTTACCAAAATTACAATGTTAATGGCTAAGATCGGCTTAATATTTAAAAAGAACTTCACTTTTATTGTTGGAAGCTAATTTCAAAGTTAATTACTAAACAACCTATTATTATGGAGGTTGATGCAGACCGTCCTTACTGTGTTGATACTTAGAGACGAACTACGACTTACTAGTCTACGGTTTACTGATATACTGTGTATATTATAATTAAGTAGTCCACCGACTCCTTATTGTTGAGTCACTACTCTTTACATACTGTGGCAATTCGGATCAGCAAACACGTGACCCTCTTTTCTTATTATTGAGTTAATAGTCACATGACTGACTCGAATTTTATTATAATTTTAAACCTTTTATTGACGGCTTATATTTAATTATTTTATATTTATTTAAATGATGCTTTTAATATGCAATTTTAATTTCAATTTAAAGAAAATTATGACATACTCCGGGCAGAAGATTGCTTCAGAATAAGAAGCAATAATCTACATTACTTTAGATGCGTGTTTATGCTCTTGTAAAATTCATTTTAATAACTTAAATCCATTTTAATAACTTAAATCTAACCTATTCTATCTTAAAATTACCCAATACCTATTTCCCATCACCAATCTTGTTACAAATCAGCAAGGTTAGCTTGCATAAACTGTCTTTGTTTCAAAGCAGCTTGTCGTTGAGGTCTTTGGCCATTAGTTTTATTGGATTTGTTTTCATTATTTACACCAGAAGGGCCAGGCTTGTTACCATTATCATTCTCATTATTTGATGTTACAGCATTTGTTGCATTTGGCAAACCTCCCAAATTGAGCTCAAGAGGGTATAGGTTGCATATAGCATGTAGCCCCACCTCACCTGAACCAGTTTTTAATTTTACTGTGCGGATGTTATTGTCATACCCAATTATCACCTCCAACACTCTTCCCAATTTCCAAAATGGGCGTGATTTGTTTGAATCTTTAATTAGAACTACATCACCAACTTTGATTTTATCTACCCATCTCCCTTGAAACAATTGTCTTGATTGTTCCCTTAGGCTCAATAGATATTCTTCATGCCATTGTCTCCTAAAGTCCTCATATAGTTCATTTTGCTTAATGAGGGTTTGATCTAGTTTCTCTTTACTAGGAGATTCACCCATTACATATTCAAATGAATCATAATTACTTTTAAATATTAAGTTAGTATTATACATTACTTTAAGAAAACAATTTGGCGTTATTGCCTCCAATTCAGATAAGCTAGATCTATATGTGAGTGGCCGAGAATTTATTGAATTTTCTATATCAGAAAGAGTTGTCAAAAGTTCAAAATAAGTTACTTTGGTTTTACCAACTGCTTTATATAAACACTGCTTCATCACTTTTATCATACGTTCCCAATGGCTGCCTTGCCATGGTGAAAAAAGATTTATTTTAACATGTTTTATTTGATTTTTAGAAAATTCTTCCTTAAACTCATCAGAATTAAAAGATTCAGAAATTATTTTACCTCCCTTTGCAAAATACAAAGCGTTGTCACTATAGACATAAGATGGTATACAAAATGTATTACAAAAACGCTTAAATGCTAATAAAAAGTCTACTGTATTCATTGATGGCACTAACTCAAAATGTACTGCTCTTATGTTGAGACATGTAAAAATAAGAACATACATTTTTTCTAATTGAGAAGTATTATTACTTTTGACAAACACATGAGATGTAAAATCTATGCCTGTATGTTGGTAGGGCTTAATTAAGTTCATGTGTTTTCTGGGCATGTCTGTAAAGCGTGGATACCTATAAGCTAGAGCATTATATTTTTTACATGTTATGCAATCTAGAAGAATGGATTTTACAGCTGCACGACCTTTTGGTATCCATATACCTTGACCTCTAATGTAATTGAGTGTTGTCCCAATGCCCAGATGTTTGACTTGCTCATGAGCATATCTTATATACAAAGATGTGAAAGCATGATTTTTTCCCATTAACAGAGGATTAGCTTTTTCAAAATTTATACTTAAAGATTTATTTATTCTACCCTTACTTCTCAAAAAACCTTCATCATCAATAAACAGATTTAAATTCATTACTAAAAGAGGAATATCAACATCTTTTAAGGGAGTTACTTTAACTTTTTGTTTGAATTCTTTGAGAAAGTTAATTTCAACAGGAAAAGAATTTACTTTATTTACTTTAATCCAATATTTTATAGCTTCTTGATCAGGATCGACCTCACTTTTGATTTTACAGAGCCATTTAAAAAGCCATGATGTTATTCGCAAAACCTTGCGGTAACAAGAGTATTTACTTAAATCTAAAATGCTTAAATTATTTAAAATGCTTAAATTATTGTTATCTACAATATTTACATTAATCATGAGTTTTGGTAAAGACTCATGAGGAACACTTAACATGGGAAATTTTGGCCAGCTATCAAGATCATTAGAAAGCCATACTGGACCATGATACCATAATGGAAGTACTTCTATATATTTCTTAAATGATAACCCTCTGGTTAAAAAATCCCCTGTGTTTTCACTAGTGTGTACATATTTATAATGGACATTAATTTTATATTTCTTAATGGTGGTATTAATAAGACCATCCAGTTCATTAATTCTATTTTTAAGAAATTTACTTTTTACTTTTGTTTGTCTTGTGAGCAACCAACTCAATACTACTTGGGAGTCTACTGCTATATTTACAAATTCAAAATATATTTTATTATATGCTTCAAGAATGTTTGGCAAGCACTTTAAAGCCAAAATTACACCCATAAGCTCTAAAGATGGTATACTTAATTCTCTTGGCCTATTTGCAGGAGCAACCTTAGCTTTTTGAAAAATATATAAGAAGCTTTTAATTATGCTTTCACTCACTCCAAAACAAACAAATCCATATACACTGTCGGAACTATCACAAAACAAATGAAGTCCATATTTAGTCCCTTCCAAAAGAGCCATTCTTGGAAAAGCTATTGTATGAAGTTGTTTACAATCATTACGGATCTTATACCATTCCTTTAAAATACTATCAGGCACTTGTTCATCCCAATTTATCTTCTGTTGCCATACTTGCCTCATTAGTAACTTACCCCTCACTGTAATAGGAAGTGTAAAGTTAATGGGATCAAAGAGTTTAGAAATTTCAGACAATAATTGTCTTTTAGTAGAAATGCTCTCAAGATATTCAACCTCATTTATTGTAATACAATCTGTCTCTACATTAAAGCTATACCCCAAGACCTTTTCACAACAACTAGAGTGCTCCACAAAACAATTATCTTGTTTAAACTTATCACGTAGAACACCCGAATTACTGTTCCAGGACCTCAGGATAAACCCACCTTCAGCCATCCTTTCTTTACACTGATGATACAACTTTACTATCTCACTCTCATTCTGCATAGTTGTGAATATAAGATTATCAACATAAAAACCAGAAGAAAGTATTTCTGTACATTGATCTTTAGGATACTTTGAAGCATGATACTTCATTATATAGTGCAAAATAAAAGGAGATGATGTAAATCCAAATATCAATGTAAGATACCTGTATGCTACTAACTCATTGTTTTCAAACCATAGGAAGGTAAACCTATTTTTGTCCACATCCTCCTTTAATCTTATCATCAAAAAAGCCTGCTTGATGTCACTTATTATTACAGTACTATTTGTTCTAAACACCAATAGAAGTTTCAATAGAGAACTCATTAAATCATACCCACTGTATGCAGCCTCATTCAGGGATGGAAAAGACTTGTTACTTTTTAGAGAACAATTAAATACAGGTCTTATTTTTGTAGTAACCTGCTCAGTTTGTCTTATTATTGGACGGTGTGGAATAAATTTATATTTACAAACATCATTTTGATTAGAAAAATCTATGTTTACCTTTTCAATAATATGATCTTTAATTTGATTTTCAAAAAAATTATTATAATCATCAAGTAAATTATTATGAGTTAACTTATTAAAAACTTTATGAGCTAAGTTTACTGAGATATTAAAATTAGTTGGAACCAAGTCTATCTTATCATCATACCAAGCGCAATTTAACACCTAATAATCGATTGTCTCTAAATATTATCTTTTGGTTAAACCATGAACCCTTCGGCCCTTGGTCTAAAGTGCTTCCAATTTTCTTCACTCGCATTTATGCCAGCAGATTTCGACAAAACTCCATTCTCTAATCATTAAGTCTGATACTCTGAGTTCAAAACTATTTCTTTGAATGATTTCAAAAAACTGTGGGCAATCTTCTAATTTACCTAAATATCTTGCAGTATCTCATCTATTATTATCTTAACTAAGGATTTTATACGAAAACTCGTCATTCTCTCTGTTTCGCGAAGCAGATTCAACATAAGTGACAAAATTAGGCTACTTTCAATTTCCTTGTTATTTCTACTACGTTTGTAACACCTTCTCCATTATAAAATTGTAAATATTCTTCTACTTTTTTTTTTTTTTTTTTTTTTTTTTGTACAGTTAACAACCCATCTCACGGGCACCTTTTCAGGAGGGGGCAGAAAATAAAACAAGAAAAACCCCACCAATCCCCAGCCTAAGGCAAATCTCTCAGCTGAGCGCGCGCAGACGTGGGCTTAAAAGAGAGGAAGATTAATATAGTTGGAAACAGAGAAGGCAAGGAGCTTCCAAACAAGAACAGAAAGTAAGCTGAAAAGAAAGAGGCCGCACACGAACAATTCGTCTGGGTTCTCAATACTCACGCAAAATTCATGCGAGAGCATGGCACCCGTTGTATTGCGAGGGCGACGCAATGGAGGTGGAATACGAGCGGCCAACTCCCCTAAGCATCTACTGCTGTAGTACCTATAGAAAAAGAGATAGTGCGCCAACGTCACGTCGAGAGATAGAGGTCAAGAGAGTTTTGAAAGTAGGGACCCAGTTTACTTAGTCCTCTTACTTTAGACTCAAACCCTCATCCCATAGAAGGGTGGAGCCCGGAGCCCCCCCAAATCGTGCCAGCACAGTACTGCCATCACAAGGGCGAATAGGCCCTTATAAACTGGAGCAGCTGTGCAGAGGAAAAATTTCCCGGCACTGAACAGAACTTCCGCAGTTTCTTTGAGGGCCACCTTTAGCAAATCATTGAAATTACCTGAGGTTTCCAAGACAATTTATTGTTTTATGTTAATGACGCAAGAATGTTTTGATGTTATTCACGGAGAGGACGTTAGAGCGTCGAAGGAAATAGGGAAAGTTGGGGAGGTGGTCCTTGAGAGGGAGAATGTAGAGAGTTGAGTTTTTTAAACGAGTTGAAATTCTTACCAAGGCTTGCGGTGACCCCCACCCGGCAAATCCCATCCAGATCGACAAGGATACGAATGGAAAAGCTGCAAGACGAGGGCAACTCTAGAAGCAAAGAGGGAGCAGGATTTGAAGTGAGTAGAAGAGTGGAGCGGTTTGAGCTCCTCGGCATAGAAGATGAACAGAGTTCAGAAGTAACAGCTGAGGAAGATCGTTGATCGAAACAGTCCAGGAACTACAGTCTGGAGATTAGAACGGAACCTTGGGTCAACCGCAACAATTAACAGGAAAGGAAGGAAAAAAACACAAAATCATGATGAATAGAAAAATAGATCAGAAAAACACTAGACAAGAGTAAGGCAAAAAGGAGAAGGCGGAAACCAAAGGCAGCGAGTTAGCAGAGCAGTGACGCGTGCCAAACCCGGTCCAAACAAGC
The DNA here is from genome assembly GCA_015478945.1 of Trachelipus rathkii. Taxonomy (NCBI): domain Eukaryota; kingdom Metazoa; phylum Arthropoda; class Malacostraca; order Isopoda; family Trachelipodidae; genus Trachelipus; species Trachelipus rathkii. Next base: position 7,603 of record JABUQX010088314.1, read on the forward strand.
TTTGGATCATTCAAGCGCCCACCACGCAAGACTCACATGGTCCCCTAAGGGCACGAAGCCTAAATCTAGTTAGATAGGAGAGTATGTCACGCCGAGTTGACCTCCCAGCGTCGAAAGACTAACTGATGATCTGAAAGAAGGGAATGGACTTCCAAGATGATCCAGGAAATGAGAGTTAAGAAAGAGTTTCAAAGATTTTAGATAGAATACAAAGTGGAGCCTATACGGGCGAATAGTTAGAAGGATCAAACGGCTAGCCTTTTTTCGGGATCGTTTGGACATGTGCGCGCTTCAGCCTGAGGACAAGTATTAGTATTAAGACACAGAGAGTAGAGTTTGAACGAGGACACAGGCGCCAGCTCAGAAGCCCACACTCCTCAACCACACACGGCGGAGGAATTCCGTCTGGGCCACTAGCTTCCTGACGTTCATAGATCTCACGATCCCCACGCACACGATCATGTGTAATCCACAGTAAGACATGCCGAAACCTGAGAGCGAGAACGGAGTGGAGGAGGCGATGCCAGAATCGTGCAGCGGTAGAATTAGATGAAAACGGAGGCGACAGGATTGGCCTTTTCGAAGGAGGGTTAGCACACAGCACCCGTCAGACCGCGAATAGGGGCGGAAACGGCAGATTTACAAAAGTTGTTGAATGTTTCTTGGCAAGGGGCCAGAACAATTTTTATCTGTAAAAGGAAGAACCAAAGCGGTTGTCGCACTCCTTCTTAGTCGAAAGTGCGCTTTAGCCTGTTTCGAATAGTATTCCCTGCATACGATTCCGAGCAGAATGAAAATTAGTCAGAGTGATAGGAGAACGAGAGTTTTTCCATGCCCGATACGCAATGTCTGTCTCCTGAATGGCGCGAGAACAAGCTTCATCGAACGCTCGGTTTTTCGGGGAAGAAAAGATTTAGTTGAAGATGAAGAACCTTGCTCAATCCCATCGTGATTAGCGGCCCCACCTTTTCAAGCGGTGACGAGGCATCCTGAGTCAAAGCAGGCATTCATTCAAGAGTAGTTAGCCAAAAACAACGCAAATTCCCCCCAATTAGCCCGATTAAAGTGCCAGAATTACGTTTGGGCAGGGTGGACGCTTAGCTGGAGAAGAACAGTGTTATAATTAGCAGCTACAAGACTTGTGGTCAGAGTTACCACATAGGCAGGAGACAATCGGGGGTTTTTTTTTTGGGTTTAAATTTTCAAAAAAAAAACGAAGAAGGAGTAGTGGGTGAAACGACATAAGTCAAGCGTATTCAAGATTGGTTAGGCCACGATCTTTGGAATAATGGTGTCAGGCTTTCCTTAATTCATACTGTTCAGATCGTCTGGAACTACTGAATGTTTTGGCTCCTCCCGCCTGCATCAGTGTGAGAGGAGCCAACCACTCAGTGTGGTGTAAGTTGAAATCCCCTAAATAGAGGATCTCAGCATTTGGATGGGAAGAAAGTAACAGTCTCTGAGAAAGTGTAAGATAAGTATCAAAAAACTTTGAAAATCCTGTCTTCCATTAGGCGGAGCAGCTAGCAGAAACACAAGATATGATAGTAGTAAGGCGAGAAAGATCTTCTATGCCACAGAACACTCGAAATTAGGAAAGATTCAGATTTCTCGAGACGTGTTACAGAGTGTTTATGTTTTATATAGGCACAGACACCGCCATTTAGACGGAAATTATAAAAAAGGTTATAGTTAGAGATTATTAAGTTTATTTGAAAAAGAATTCCCAGCCCAGGTGGGTCTCAGACAATAATAAAATGTTAGGGTGAAGGTTAGAGAGGTGATATTCCACAGAAATTCGTGATTAGCACGCAGTGCCCGCGAACCGTTTAGCAAAGTCAAACTTTAGAAACCCGCGCTCGCGCGCCACCCACAATCTCGTTCGACCTGTCATTCGATCAGCCGCTCGCATAAACAAACGCACACAAGCTCTATATAGTTTAAAAATTTTTTTTTTTACTACGTTTACTCAATCCACACACTCACACACACACACACACAGCACACATTCACAACACACACACCCACACACACACACACAACGCGATTGTGTACTAACAGTATAAAATAAAATAATGTTAAAAAAAAAAAAAAAAAGTAATCCCAGGTGTGGTAAACATTATATTTTAAGTTTAAAACCTAAAAATAATTTACGTTTTCCAATGTCAATTAAAAGAAACACAAAAACAAAATTTTTATAATATGTTAAATAATGTTTTAAAAATTTGCACGTTTACTCAATCTACCACACACAAACCACACCACACACACAACCACAAGGATGTGTACTCAACAGTAATACTCACTAAAACTAATGTTCTAAAAAATAAAAAAATTAATAAAACATTAATCCCAAGGTGATGGTAAACTTGGAATATTTAGTTAAAACCTAAAAAATAAACTCTTCACGTTATCCCATATTAATTAAAAGAAACACAAAAACAAAAATCCTATAATATGTTTAAATAATGTTTTTAAAGAATATAAAATCAAACTAAAACAACTTAGCTTAAGATTCCAGGATGGTAAAAGTTTCAATCACAACAGTAAACATAAAATCCACGTGGGCAACAATCAAAAAAGTAATTAAAACAAAAATGCCAAATCGAAACAATGAAATTCAAATTAACTTAAAAGAACTTTTAAAAACTTAAAAAAGTTAAATTAATTCATTTAAAAAAAAAAAAAAAAAAAACACGCAGAAGACAAGTGCAGCACGACTTCACACCACAAGCTACAACTATCAACTGGCGATAGTTGCCAGGCCGATTAATTTGTCATTCCAATATCAATACATTTTACCACTCTAGAAAGGAATAGTTTTAAATGAGGGAAATGAGTCAATCAAATCTATACCTATTAATACATCGATACCAACATGACTATCAATATATTTACTTTCATAATTACTATCTGCTAATTTTAAACCATCTCTATGCATATTATTTACAACATCAGAAATGCCTTCTATTCTATAATTAATATTTAAAAAATCATCAAAAGGGGATAAAAAATATCTTTTTAAACAATCTTACTCCAATTAAAGTCTGGTGAAACTGTTTTACCTTAGAGCCTATAAATGTTTTTACATCATATTCAACTACAGGAAGCTCATCTATATTTGTTTTTATCTCTCAGCTGCCTCCTAGAAAAGTACGACCTACACGAGGCAGTATCAAGAAGACACCTAAAAGTTTTTTCATTGCCATCATGTACCATGTTTAATGTAACTGTAGGAGGAATATATTCGTTTTCTATGCTTTGCTGAAAAGTAATACAATGATTACTAACCTTTGGAACCTCATCATTCCCTTTACTATCACACAAAGGATAAATGTGAGATCTACTTCCACATTTACAAGCAAATCGCATTTTGTTTTCATTACCAAAACATTTACTTCGATGATGATTACCCGCACATTGCTCACAAATACCAAGTTCTTTTATACGATGTATTTTCTTTTCAAAAGTATCAATACACACGGACAAGACCTCATTGAGTGCGGGTCCCTGTACCCAGTTTACCCCTCTTATTAAACCTTTACTTTTTCTGATCTTACATTTTTAGTTGGACATTTCTCGGTAATGAAGGCTGTTTTCAGAATAGATTTTTATTAACTGATACCTGTTTAGGATTTTCCTTTTGAGGTGTACTTTTACTTTTGAAAATTTATTTACTACAACCCTTTCAGTTGATGAACTAGTACTTATCAAAGTTTTTATAATGTCCTTAATTGTCGAGGACATCATTAATATCAGGGTAATTATTGTTAACTTTCCTTACTAAATCTTTCAAAAAACTTTAGTCAGGAAGTCTTTTTAACTACATGTGCGACAACATTTACAACCAGAAATCTTTCTTATTGTAAAGCTCAAATCATGATTTTTAATTCAAATATATGGCTCTGATTCTATTTAAAGCCTTTTTTAAATGAAAAGGGGAGTCTTCTTGAATATTTATTTCGGGTATTTATTTAATATAAAACTAATCCTTCATTAACAAACCTGCATCTATATCCATATTATTCTTTTTAAGCATTCTATGGCTATTTGAAAAATTTTCAGTACTATTGTTAGATGAGAAACAATACTTAGAGGGTAGTCTTTATCCAGCCAATCCTTACACTAGCTTACTGATCACTTGACTGATATCCCATTATTCTCCAAAACAAGATTCATCAATTGACTTGTAAAAAGGATTAAGCTTAACCTTTTCCACATTTACCATCAAAATTAACACAAGTCATAACTGGTAATTTCATGTTTGTTTTGTTATAATCCACGACATTATTTAACAGCTCCACAAAGCTCATCCATTGCATTAGGGCTCTATCTGCTTCTTTAATCTTGTTCTTCACTAGTTTAAATTTACCTTTACCAAACTCCATCTAAATTGATCCTTAATTTCTATATTCTACGTTCAAAAAAATATACCTGCTCTGGTTCTTCTATACCTCAGAGCTTACAAATCACTTTCTTCTTTTTGATATTTAAACATATCCCAGCATTTTCTTCATTACTTCTGTTCCTTATTCTGGCGCATATGTCAGTTATTTCTTTCAATTGTACTTTGCAAACAATGCGTAACGCACTCACGTGAACTCTTAATTTTTAATCTCACTTAAATTTATTCTATTATGATTGTCTAGCTTTAGCTTAAAGCCTAGCTCTAGTTCTTTTAAGCTTTATTGAAATTTTCCATTTTTGCAAAAATATGTTAATGTAAAATAATTTTTTTTTTACAAAACCCTTTAGAGCAACTGCTCTATTAAATGAATTCCATTTTGGGAAGTCCCTTACTACTATACCAGCGTCAGGCTTCTGAAAACTACGTTTTTACAAAATTTTCTGAAAATCTAAGAGTAAATGCATGCTAGGTTGTAGTGAAATTGAAGCATATTATAATTTTTTATCAAACTCAAAAAGAGCACAAACACCGCATTTATTATTAATAAATACTTATCAATCATTTACTAACTTCATTTACACAACAACAGCCAATTTGTACACAACAATTATTGTTTTTAACTAAAATAATTAACGTTATATCTAAACGCCATTTAGGAAGAATGTAAAACAAAAATTGACAATCGATTATAATCGATTGTCAATTAATCGATTTTCAATTAATCGATTTTTATTAGATGCGATTAATCGATTTTTCAATAACTAAAAACTACTTCAAACATCGAGCAACCCTACTTAATTTCGATAATTTCACGGCGCATATGCTTTCACGCATGTCTATTGCGTTTAAATTTATAAGTTAAAGTTTAAAATTTTACCACTTTATATTAAATATCAAAAATATCACTATTCACCACAAGCAAAATTGTTTTAACTGAAATATTAATCTATTTCAAATGATAAACTATTTCAAATGTTTCAAAAATGTGTTTCATTTTTGAATGCCAGTGAGTTTATTTTTATTTATTACTTATGATGAAAAAATGCAATGTTTTATTTACCTTAGTTCTCTTTGATGTTCTGGAGAATTTGTAGATTTCCTTAAAGTTTTTCGAAGGAGGCCTCCTAAAATAGCTAATTTGTTTATTAAAGTACGAAGGCACTATTAATTGTTCATAATTTACTTAAACTTTATTGATGCGCAAACAGGAAACTCGAGTTTGAAATAGTTTATTTCAATATTAAGGATAATTTATCCTTTTTGTAACTTTTAATTTATTTTGCTATATTGTTATTTATTAATGAAACATCTTACCAAAATTACAATGTTAATGGCTAAGATCGGCTTAATATTTAAAAAGAACTTCACTTTTATTGTTGGAAGCTAATTTCAAAGTTAATTACTAAACAACCTATTATTATGGAGGTTGATGCAGACCGTCCTTACTGTGTCGATACTTAGAGACGAACTACGACTTACTAGTCTACGGTTTACTGATATACTGTGTATATTATAATTAAGTAGTCCACCGACTCCTTATTGTTGAGTCACTACTCTTTACATACTGTGGCAATTCGGATCAGCAAACACGTGACCCTCTTTTCTTATTATTGAGTTAATAGTCACATGACTGACTCGAATTTTATTATAATTTTAAACCTTTTATTGACGGCTTATATTTAATTATTTTATATTTATTTAAATGATGCTTTTAATATGCAATTTTAATGTCAATTTAAAGAAAATTATGACAAATATATATATTAATAATTATATATATATATTATATATATATATATATATTATATATATATATATACTATATATATATATAGTATATATATATAATTCATATATATATACCTATATATATACTATCTATATATATTATACTACTAAGGGATGTACCAATACCAGAAAAGAGGCCGATCCGTACCCCTATTTTTCTAGGTGCCGATCCGATACTTGATACCGATCACTTTTAATTTTAATATAATAAATACACAGTAATAAGATAGAACATTTTGTGTATGCTAGGCAACTCGTATTTCATTCCCTGTATCAACAATACTTGGCATTTATTTCAATATGTGGGTGTAAACAAAGTATATTTATCTTTATAAAATAAACATCAGTATCTTAAGGAAAAATAAATGCAAATACAATCAATATTTTTTTTTGTTTATGTTTGTGTTTATCTCAAAAAATATTTCATTTCATTTTCAGTAAGTATTCTCAACAAAGCTAGCTACTCGCTTTTTTCTATGTCTTGCGCAACATGATTTACACATTTCCACAGAAGATTCTTCTAAAACCTAGCTTATAATATAAAGAATAAAATAATGAAAGAAGAGACCTCAATTACCTTTTGAAAAGAAAATAAAAAAATCTATTTTTCAAACATGACATATAATAATATAATATACTTCCTTTAAGATAAAGATAGATATCATTTAAGACAAAATTCAAAAATTTCTCAATTCTTTGCGGTCAACTCCCAGCTTTCACTTAGGTATCTGGTCGAGATCCTGTTTCTTTTTGGGGTGTTTACTTCCCACCTACACTAAAAATACGCTCGCTTCGATTGATGAGGAAGGAGGCGATAATTATTTGCTTGCAAGCACTGTAATATAATGGAAACCTTGGCCCATTTTCTTGCACCACATGAAAGGATTCTCTCTGTAGGGCAGCATCTCCATGTTTTTCGTAGAGCCTCATCTCCCCTTTCACAGATTGCAGAATTTGGATTATCTTTGGCCTCTGATGCACTGTCTCTTCAGTTTTTTTGATGGGGTTCCTTGGTGTGATTCTTTGAAGGTGAATGAGATGAATGCAATTTCGGCATGAACTTATCAAAGTATAACATATTAGGTTCCTCTTTCATCTTCAGTAGGTTTATTTGCCGAAAAGCCACCATCGCTCACTTAATCGAGTGCTGTTGCCCAGGGGTTGCCGATTAAGGTGGCTTCGCACTTCTGCTGAATCTTTTTTTTCTTGTCAGCGAGCCAGCTCCTCGGTTTATGCTCATTTCATGCAACTTTCTAAGCAAGTGCGTTCACCCGTCCGGCAGATGCCATTCTCTCTGTGGGGTTACTTACTTTTTTTTTTTTACATCCAGTTGTCACCCCGCCACTCCAGGGCAGAACCCCTATTCAAGGAGGGGGTGTTGAATGCCCTCAAAAAAATCATCTAACGCCAAATTACGCAGTATAACATAGACGCAGGCTTTTTAAAGTTACTGAGATTAAATTGAGTAGGAAACACGAAGATGGAAGAGAATTTCCCCAGAACCGAGGTGGCAGGAATGAAGGAAGCATGGATCATCCATATCAACACAAAACTCTGTGCCGACACAGCACCCCCCCTTGTGAAACGAGGGCGTCGTAAAGGTTTTTTAGTACGCAAGTGGTAAGTTTTCCCTCGAGCACCTGCCGCTACGGTACCTATAGAAAAGAGATACAGCACAAACAGCCGCAAAGATACAGGGTCAAGTGAACTAGAAAAAGTAAGGACGTTTATAAGCCTTTTGGCCCTGTGGACTCGACCCCTACTGCACAAGCAGGGTGAAAATCAGCAGTCCCCCAGATATGAGAGCAGTACCCCATAAAAGGCGCGATGAGACGCCTGGACGCTAACTGAGAAAGAGCAAAAGTCTCGCCCAATCTAAACAGAACTCCAAGCTTCTCCTTGAGGCTGCCTTAGCAACCGTTGCGATGTGAAGGTTTCCAACACATTTTTTTTGTTTATGTTAGGCCAAGGATGTTTATATTGTCAACAGGAAAGGGAGCAGAACCGTCAAAGAGATAGGAAAGTTATGTGTTTTAGAGAGAAAGATTTGTAGAAGTTTTGGCTCTTCTTTAAACGAATTCAAATCTTCCATCGTTTGAGACGACCCACCCCGGATATCCTATTCAGCATCAGCCGAGAATAGCAGATCAGAAAGATTAAGATGAGATGGCAATTCTAGAAGTCAACCAGAAGGACGGCCAGAAATTGAACTGAGCTTGAAGATGAAGGGGTCGACGTCATCGCGCCATTGAGTGGATAGAGTTAGGATATTGCAGGTGAGATCATTAATGAACAGCAGGAATAAAGTAGGAGACGAGCTAATCTAGAACCCTGAGGAACACACCTATTGACAGAAAAGGAAGAAGAAGAAGTCGTCCATCAACAACAGCCGATATTGAGCTACTTGAAAGAAAGCTACTAGACATAAGTAAGCAAAGAGAAGAAGGGAACCCAATGAGGGGAGCTTGGGGAGGCAGTGACGCGTGCCATACCCCGGTCAATTACTTTCTGGAATATGTCAAGCGCCACCACGCCAGTCTCCCCGTAGTTCCTAAGCAACCTCGACAAAAAATCAAATTTGTTTAAATAGGAAAGTATATCTCCAGTAGACCTCGAGCAACGAAAGCCGTACTGGCGATCAGATAGAAGTGAATGAGTTTCCAGATGTCCTAAGAAGTGAGAGTTGAGAAGAGTTTCCCGATCTTAGATTGAACTAACCAAGTTTAGCAGCTATAGGGTAATAGCTTACAGAACAGGATCAGAGTGGTTCCTCTTTCGGAATACAGGTTGGACATATGCGCCGCGCTTCTAACACTAAGAAAGTGCTAGTATTGAGCGCATAGAGAATATAGTTGACATGAGGGGCGGGGGGTAAGCACGGAAGCACCTCCCTAAAAACTCGGGGAGGAATGCCATCTGGGCCACCCGCCATCCTAACTTTCATAGATTTCATGAGACCATGCATCCGATCAATTGTAATCACAGGTAAAGGCATATGGACACCTGAGAGGAGATGAGTGGAGGAGGAAGAGGAATGACAGAATCGTCCAGGGTTGAGTTAGGGGAAAATAGGAGGTCAAAGATATTGAACCTTTTCAGTTGGAGTATTAGCAAGAGGATCCGTCGGAGCGAATAAGAGGAGGAAAGGATGCAGAAGTTGTTAAGAGATGTTTTTGGCAAGAGGCCAGACAGATTTGTCAGTAGGTCAGAGCACTTTCGTTTAATGAAAGTCTTGCTCGTCGAAGAGAACCCCTACAACGATTTCTAGCTAAATGAAAATTAACAAGCAGTGAATAGGCAGAACGCCGAGAATTTTTCCAACCACGCCCGATACCCACTTCTTCTAGCCTGAATGGCCAGAGAACAAGTACGATCGAACCATGAATTTTTGAGGAGAAAAAGATTTAGTCAAAGAAGGAATGAACCTGCTCATCCCATCAACGATTACATCTCCCACCTTATCGCAGAAGCTGCATGCGTCTTCAGAACTTCAAAGCAGTCACTCCAATTATACTTCAGCGTAGAAGCAACGAAGAGGAAAACAATTCAGGGGTAGAGTTACGAAGAGGGTGGTACTTCGGTCCAATTCCATGCGATTGCAGAGCTACGAGTCACAAGCGCCTACTAAAGCCAATAAAGCCCGCAAATGTGCAAATCTGCTCTCACTCACACGCACACACAATCGTAAAAAAAAAAAAATAGACAGAAACAAACAGACAAAATCAAAGGAGAAATGAGGAAAAATTATTTGTACGCTATAACCCAAATTTAAAACATGAAATTTTAAAACGCTAAAACCCTATTTACAGTAAATATCTAAAATATGAATAAAGCAGAAAGTTTGAAAACACTCGAGCACTCACACACACACTCACGAAATTGCGTACAAAAAAAGAAAAAAATACTGTTGATCAACTAAAAAAGTGGAAGCTAAATCTGTATAAATTATAATAATGGCTATCCAAATAGGTAAACTGTTACGCTACAACACTCCAAGTTGGAGAAACGCTACAATAACTTAAGTTAAAAAGAAGTTTCGCAGAAAACAAAAAAACAATAACCTACGTACTAGCTATATATTTGCTATCTATATACCTATAACCCTCGAAACTGATTTTTATTGATCTTAAAAATTTCTCATAATTTTTCATCCAAAAAGTAAGAAGTATCGGCAAGTATCGGCCATATTAACCGATACCGATACTCAGAAAAATTGCCGATACTGATGTAGCTAGTAGGTTTTACTGATATTGTATAGCGGCTGATTCCAATATATTTCTGAAATACTACTTCAGATGTGGCAATGATGATTTATAAATAAATAATAAAATATAGATATATAATAAATAAGATAATTAATAAGTAATATGTTTATACATTGCATTGTGTTCGTATCTGAATAAATTATATTTACTAATTGTTGCCTTATTATTTGCGTTCCTCTTTTAAAACATTCCTATTCTCTTTTATTCTTATTTTTATTCGTAAAGTCTTATTTTTTATTCTTATGTTATTAACAAATATACTGCTAGCTACTCTTTTCTCTTTCATTACTTTTATACCGAGTTAGCTTATTCCCTCTTACAAATTATTCTCGTCTCCTATACATTATTCGCTTACTTATGCTTAAATTACCTCTTATTTTTATATAATCTATCTTGCTCATGACCACTTAATCTTCCGAAATTAACTCCCTTCTCTTTATTTATTTCTTCAGCATCTTATGGATCAACCAAAGTCTTCACATCGCCTGCATCAACAACATTCACCTTCGATCATGATAGATATTAAACTATTTAAACTATTTTTTATTATTAGACTGCTCTTACGTTTGGTATTTTAATAAATCTTGTTACGTATTTTATTTATTTTATTTCTTTCCTTATTATGGTTTTATTTATTTTTCTTTTCTAATAAATATATTAAATGTTTTATTTCTCCTTTTGTTACGGTTATTTTTATTTAATTTATTTCGATTTATACGCCTATATAAGTTTAATTGAATGTTTACTTTTAAATGTCTTAATATACAACGGATTTATGAAATTTTAATCTTTTATCTTAATTCTTTTCAGTTGGTTATAAATACTATAGATATTTCGCGAATTTGCTGGTAAATACTTCAGCAAAATATATGTCAACTGTTAGCCTACAGTTCACGACTCAAAGTCGAACTATTTCATTTATATAATCAACTGATGTCCAAAACAGAGTTTTTTAGGACATTAGGAACATTAGGAATATAGAGACAGTAAAAAGCCACATGGGCCTATCGAGACTGCCCCAGTCAACCCACTACCCAAACATGCTCATGCAAATCCACAAAGCACCCTAGGGCTTGTCAATTTGTTGTAACTACAAATCCACCAATTTGGCTTAGTCAAAACTAATGATATATAAATATGATACCCAAACCATCCACATGCATTAATAACTAAGTTATGGTCACACATGCCATCTAATAATAACTGCTATAACTAAAAACCCGCCAATTTGGCTTCGTCAATATATTATATGATACCCAACCCATCCATAAACGAATCTAACCGTTTCTTAAATGTTGCAATCGAGTCACACTCAACAACCTCCTCTGGCAGACTATTCCAAAATTTAACAACCCTATTACTGAATGCATGCTTTCTTATATCAAGATGGCATACTTTCCTCTTAATTTTCTTATTATGCCCCCTGGTCACCTGTCCATGTTCTACTATGAAAAATTTATTGGTCTCTATGTTATCAATAGATGTAAATATTTTGTAGACTTGTATCATGTCCCCTCAGAGAATTGCCTTTCTACAGAAACATTCCCAACTCCTTCAGCCTCTCCTCATAGCTCTCACTCCTCAAAACCCAGAAAATCATCCTTTTGTTGCTCTAATGCTGCACCTCTCGAGGCATATCTAAGTCTTTCTTAAATAAGGGGCCCCTTGTACACAATACTCTATTACTGGCCTAATATAGGCTATATTATACAGTTTACTTATTACTTCCTTGCTCTAGTAAACATTGTGATTTATTATGCCCAGCATCTATTAGCTTTATTTCTAGCTAGTACACAATTATTAGCTACTAAATGGCTCCTATACTAAAACCTAAATATATTTCTTGTCCACAGACTCAAGCCAATTCATATCAGAGCAAACTTTTGTTTGAGCAACCTAGGTGAAGAACCTTACACTTTTACTATTAAAATTCATTTGCCACTTATCTGCCCACCCAAGAAGTTTATCAAGATCATTTTGAATCTTATATACTGCATTTGTAACTGAGGAGTCCAGTTGATATCTGCAACTTAGAAACCTGCATTTAAGTCCCTGGTCTAAATCATTTATGAGGAACAATAGTGGCCCCAGCACTGAACCCTGTGGGACACCACTCTCTACTTCAGTTTCCCATGATATTTCTATATAGTTGTACACACTGTTTTCTACTTCGCAACCACTCTTTAATCCAACCATACCTACCCTAGATACCACATTGCAATAACTTTTTCATCAGCCTTATGGGGAACCTTATCAAAAGTTTTTACTAAAGTGTAAATATACAATATCAACTGGACCTCCTCAATGCAGTTGGTAATGTATTCCATAAATTCTAAAAGGTTTGTCTGACATGACCTACCCTTCTGAAACCGTGGTGGGAGTCATACAATATCTTGTTATCTTCTAAATATTTCTCTATATGACCTTTCATAACTTTTCCAGAACCTTACAAAACCAGAGATGTTGTTTAACCATCATTTCCCAAATCTTCCTTACTACCTCTCTTATAAATAGGCACAACATATGCTGTTTTCCAGTCATCTGTACCTCACCAATGTTATAGATCGTTAAAAATCAAATACAGTGCCTTGCAATGCTGGTACTACCCTCTTTCAGAATTCTACCATATATCCCATCAGGGCCTGCAGCTTTACTTGGATCAATATGATCTAATAAACGCTTAATATCTTTTACATCAAATTCAAATTCTGTAAGTCTATTTGTTACATGCATACAAGAACTATTAGTCTCTGAACTATTATCTAATCTTTCCTCAGTAAACACTGAAGCAAAATAACCATCGAAAATGTTGACCATTTCCTTATCTGAACTGACTAAATTTTCATCAATTTTAATTGGACCAATTGTCCTACTCTTACTTTTAAATTTATAAAGCTAAAAACTTCTTCAGGTTCTTATTACTATTCCTTGCCAAATTAATTTCTATTCCTCTCTCTTTTGCCTTTCTTATTGACTGGTTAAGCTTTTCCATTTTTCCTATAATTTTCTAAATCATCTCCCTATTACACCCTTTGAGTAAAACACCATGCTTTCATTAATTTTCTCTTACCCTCTATTCAGTTCAATCAAACAGGTTTTCTTCCGCCACCCTAATGGGTTTATCTTTTAATAACACATACTGACTGAATATTCATTAAAATTTGTTTAAAATGTTTAAGTTATCAACCAGGAGCTTAAATTCAACCAAGGAAATCTGTTATGTTAATTGCAATCTTATACTTCAAACGAACTCTGATGACTCTGTAGCTCAACTGGTAACTTATTGTTAATGCACGATATAAATTTAAGTTATCAACCAGGAGCTTAAATTCAACCAAGGAAATCTGTTATGTTAATTGCAATCTTATACTTCAAACGAACTCTGATGACTCTGTAGCTCAACTGGTAACTTATTGTTAATGCACGATATAAATTTAAGTTATCAACCAGGAGCTTAAATTCAACCAAGGAAATCTGTTATGTTAATTGCAATCTTATACTTCAAACGAACTCTGATGACTCTGTAGCTCAACTGGTAACTTATTGTTAATGCACGATATAAATTTAAGTTATCAACCAGGAGCTTAAATTCAACCAAGGAAATCTGTTATGTTAATTGCAATCTTATACTTCAAACGAACTCTGATGATTGGGATTAAATACCACGAAGATACAATACTTTAATAATAAGGTTATATTTTTTAAATTATTATTATATTTACAATGACTGTCAATAAAGTTCTTTTTTTTATTTACAATTTCAAAATGTTGGGCGTAAATTTAACAATCGTATTCAATATAAAAATCTCTTTAAACGTATGATGATATAATATATAAACTTGTCTATAAATATAAACACAAAATTCACGAAGTTTTCGTAACTTAAATCGCTACTAATAATTCTATTTACAAGTCAAAGTTTTTCTAAAGTATTTCAAACTAAAGTATTTCAAACAAAATAACGAAAAAGCAAATCGAACGATCTCCACAATATTTTAACAAAAGTTTAATCTAAAATCTATTTTAACTATATCTTTCTTAACAAGTCTTTCTAACAAGGATCTCAAAAGCAGTCTGTCTCCACGACTGGAAAAATCTTCAACTGAAATCTGATAGTGTGTTCATTTGTTGGTTTGTCAAAGAATCTTCAAGAAAGTTGACGTGGCACTTTCCGTATGAGGAATCCAATACTCTGCATAAGCGATCTGTAAATTTATAAATGACACAATGATTATTATTATATTCCAAGATTTCAAACCTAAACTGGTATTAAAACTATTCTTTAGAATCCATCAAATCTCATTCAACCTCAAATTTCAATTGAAACGATGTATATAGCAAATGCTTTTCTTAAATAAACAAACAAATGTCTGCCCAGCAACACAAATAGAATTTAAACTCATTTCTCATAGTGTTACAAATTATTAAACCTTCCAA
>JABUQX010088314.1:25000-36692 GCA_015478945.1 Trachelipus rathkii
TTAGCTATATAGAATGAGTCTGAATGACAAAACTCAAAAGTGACTTAAGGGATGCAAATGAAATAATAAAAATATTGAAATTAAAATTATACCAAGTTTGTAAATGAAGGAGGATGAATGAATGACTAAATTAAAGGCTTTGGAATATCAACTTTGATTCACTAATCACTAGTCCCCATTCCCCAGACCCCAGTCACTACTGAGTACTGACTACATCACTGGGCTCGTCAGCGTGATCAGCCACATTTAATTTTGATATGGCTGATAAGTCTGATATCTCAGTCGAATATCATGTGAAAATGACAGTGGTGAAGGAGCAGGCAGTAACAGGTCTTAAGCTTAGCTGCCTAGCATAATCATCTCCCAGTTGGCAAATTTTCAGAATTTCTTAGTTCTAGATTACACACACATGAGCAATAAATACTAGTTTTGCAAGCCTACACAACAAAGTTATATTTCATGCGAGGGCCTTTGCTACCTTTTATTTTCTTATAAAGGTACAGTCACACGACTTTTTGCACTTGGCATTTCTAATTCTGATTAAATAATGAAGATAAAAATGTTACTGAAAGCTGAAACAGAGTAAGAAAACATTGATTTATAAACAAAATATTATGAATAACGAAAATATGAAATAAAAATATGGAAAACCCATAAAATTTTTGAACACAAACTCAAGGGCTTCCACCTTGTTGAAAATTGGAACCAATCCAAATTAGAACATATTTGCTAAAATTTATAATATACTGTTCAAACATGTAAATGAGAAATATCCAAATGGAGATAAAATTTTAAATGTTTTGTATTTAGGATGTTATTTTTTCATGAAAAACAATTTTTTTGGAAAAAACGAGTTTGTTTTTTTCTCCTTTCCCAACCCTAGGTGTGAAATATGTATGCTGGTGTGAAAGGGAATATAGGGGGGGGGGGAAGGAGTTGTGATTCTGATGAGTGACCTGTGGCATAGAGCTATGGTGGATTTTGTTTGTGTGAGTACTAGAATTCTAATGGTTAAATTTAATTTTGAAAAGATCAAGGTATGTGTGGTTGTGATGTATGGTCCATCTGTTTAATAAATGTGTTTAATGAAAATACTCGAGTCTGAGGGTGAAATTTAGTTGAAAATCTGTCTTCGTGTTTGACATTACATAATTGAAATGACTGTGAAATCTAATTCCATATCAAAAATATATTCTAACTTTAGTTTGAAATAAACTGAAAATAATATAGATAGTGCCCCAAAAATAAGTAGTGTTTTTGATGTTACTAATAATAAAAATATTAAGAATGAAAAAAAAATATGGGGAAGAAACATTATCTTTGTTCTAATTTTCTTTAAAATTTTCTTGTGTTTAGGTTGTTAAAACTGTGAGCAGTTTTCTTTAACATTTAGGAATTTCCCTGATTTCTAAAATGTGATTGTTTATTTTATATTTTCTCAGTGAAAATATAAATATACTGCTGGCGGCGAGAGAAAAAAAAAATTTTAAAGTCTAAAAGTGTGTGTGATTTATGAAGAATTTTTCCTGAGTGAGGAAAGAAGAGTTTGTTTTCCACAGTGAAAGATTAAATAAGAGTTTGTTTTCCAAAGTGGAAGAATAAATAGGTGGATGAGGAATTGGATAAGGAGGTCTACTTTGGAAGTGAAATTTCAGGAGGCAATGGAGGAGGTGGAGGAGAATGAATTTGTGACGTTGAGGTTTGAAGTGAAGAATGAGATTTGTCACCAGATAGTTTCGGAGGTATCGCGGTGGGAAGGTCTTTGAGAGTAAGCCTTCTTGGAAGTGAAGGAGACAAAAAGTTAGGCTTTGGAGGTGGTCGGAGGGCGTAGGAATAAGGTTGTGGTGGAGGAGGAATTGGAAGGGTAGCTAAGTAAGAACTTTGAGGAAGAGTTTCGAAAGATATGTTGTGTGAAAGCATGAGTGTTATTTCTGTTTGTGAAATGGGAAGGTTAGAGAAAACTTGTAGAGATTTAGATTGAGGAGGGACCACAATTTCCTTATTACATAAGACTTTTGGTTTTGCGACAACCATAGAAAGGTTGGGAGGGTTGATCAGTAAAGACTGGTGGTTGTGCATTATTATGCAAAGTAACAGGGTGAGATTCTAATGAAAGTTTCAAATGGGGAGTGGAAGTTAAAGCTTTAATGAAAGTTGAGAATGACTCAGTGTTATATGGAACTGCTTCGGTTTGAAATAAAGACAAGCGTGAGGCTACTTTAAGTGGTTTTTGATTAGAAAGATTTGCAAAATCAGGAGTTGAGAAAGGAGTTTGAGGTAAAGTGAGATGAGTCTACTATAGGTGTGGACTGAGTAGGAGGATTTGGAAAATCATGCGCTTGAAAAGATGTTTGATGTTGAGATTTAAAATTGTTGTTCTGTGGAGGTGTGTGGATTGATTCCCTTTGCTCTGAATATGAATCTAGAAAAGGTTGATGTGAGTATGAAATGGAACTGCGTCATTTGCTAAAGAAAGATGCGTTTCTACTTGAGGAAGAGAGAGAGAGCTGATATGGTGATTTGAAGTGAGATTATCAACCTGAGAGGAACCAAATGGAGGGTGAGGTTCAAAATATTTATCAAGTGATGGTTTGGAAGTCAAACCATAGTTCTCAGAAACGAGAGTGTTAGAAGCTAATAAAGAATCTGATAACTTTGCTTCACTAAAGGATAAAATAGGATCTGCGAAATCATTTTGAGAAGAAGGGGGAGTGCCCTGGGATTCGAGTTGATCACTGAGATTTGAGGCTTTTAAAGATTGCAAATCATGTTGAGTGAAAGGAGTTAATTTGGGAGATAGATTAAAAATACCAATCAAATATTCAAAAGAATGAGAGTTATTATGAGATTTAAAAGGTAAAACATTATTAAAACAAGAGGTAGAAATAAGGAAATCATGCGGAGAGTTAGAAGAATTAAGCCCTAGAAAGTTACACCTATTTGAATTTTTATACAAATCATTATCATTTATATTAGAGTACCTTTCGACAAATTTTCTAGTATGCGTTAAAGCTCTTCTTCTACTAATACCATTATTCCTCTTAACTATGTCGCTCTGTCTGTAAATATTGACTGGGGGCCATACACTTTCATACCTATGCTTCATATCTACAAGCGTCTCAACATTAGATAGACCATGTCCATCTGGCATACACAATCTTATCTCCTTGCTGCATTTCACCTCGGCATTCGCTGTGCTTACTGTATCATATGCCATGTTAAATCTGTCATCTTTCCAATGATCTATCTTTGCGTTAGCTGTCTCATTATCAAAAACGCCTGCTTTGCTATCAAACCTTACATCTGCTAAATATTTGTTCATATAAATAGAGTTATTAACCTTACCTTTCACTTTGAAATCAACATCTATCTCCATACCTATTTCTACTTGCTGCGTAACTCTTTTATGAATTTCATCACCATTACCATCGCTATTTTCAACTGTATTTGTGTTCACATTTCCATTTTGTAACTGCGGCATATCCATTTCGCTTCTGGACTGGGTTGCTATCCCATTGCTTTCCAACTGTGCTATGCTTCTCGATTTTGCTAAATTTGGTGTGCTAATCTGTAAATTATTAGTAAAATTTCTGGAAAATAAATTGTTTGTGTTAAATAAAAGGTCCATATTCCACATCTTCTCTTGAAAATGGGGAATATGGGCCTCTGGGTGATTTTGTGCAAACTCATATTGAGTGGATTTTTGTTCTCCCAGAGGTGATTGCTTTAAAACTTGCGTCATAACTTTTCCATTTTCTGACCTATAATGTGCTCCATAATTACCTAATTTTATAGAGCTGCTAGCATTAATTTCATTCATATCAGTCCTATTGTTGACAGCTCTAAAGTATACTTTAGACCTGTCTTGGAGAACACCCCTTTCTGTACCGATTTGGGCAGAAGTAGTGTTCCCCAACTCTGAAATAACTAGATTAGTATTACATTCGCTCTCATTAATGGTATCTGCTTTACCATTGTAGGGCATGCTTCCTACATTAACTATTCTATCTTTAATAATGGTGTTTGCTACACCATGAAAACTGTGAGGCTCATTATGTTTAAAATTCTCGTTGAAAATAATATCATTAAAACATATAGAACATGCATTTTTATCATTAATAAAATTTTCACCTATCTGAGCTTTTCCCTGGTCATAATGGCTACATATAAAATTATTAGGAGGAGAAGCTTTGCTGAAAGAAAAATGAGGATTAAGAACATTTACATTATTTGGTTGCTTAATATTATTAGAAATAACCTGACTTGTTTGCATATTTGCATGTGAAAACCTTTTTTTCATAGTTGCGTTTAGATTTTCGTGAGAGGTGGCTTTGTGATCATTCTTTACATTCATAGTTGTGCTCGAGGAACAATGAGAGTTTGCTTTAAATAATAAACCTAATTTAATAAATGAATTAGCATTGCTGATTTGTTTTATTTACATTTAACTATGCTTTTGCGTTTTGATATACATTAATAGCTGCATTTAAATTATAATGAGATTTTGAGCGCGTTTGAACATTTAAATAATTTTTATATTTGCTCTGTGAATCAAAATAAGTTGTTTGCATATTTACATTTGTGAAAGTCTCATTATTAATAAAGTTATTTGTGTGAGTGATGGCGTTACTGTTACCACTTACATTCATAGCTGACTCGAAATCACCAAGAGTGGTTGAACTGCTATTACCATCTGGAAAATCAGGATTGCGGAGGGGAGACGTTTCTTGGTGTTCTGCCCTCCTTATGGAAAAAAATCCTGACTCTGCTCATCGTATTGATTTTCAACGATTTCATCATAAAAATAGTTTTCTTGTTCATCGTAATAATTCTCTTCTTGAGGTGTTTCATATTGATCATCTAGAGCTTCTTCATATTCATCTGTTGGTTCAGCTATTCTTGCGTAAGACGTTTGCTTATTTCTCCATGAAGGTTTATGATTCTGTTGTGGCGTTTGCTGATAGTTTAGTCGAGGGGGAAACGCCGGTGCTTGTGGCTTTTCCCGATGGTTGAAAGTTTTTCTTTGATAAATTTGTTGAGGTTGCTGAAAGTTTTGTTTTCTCCAATTTTCATGCGTATATCTTTCATGAGAGAAATGTGTGAATGCTGGACCGGCTTCCCGGTTATGGTTTTGATTAAAAGATCTTTTAAATATTGGTGAATCGTTTGCCCTTGAGCGCGAGTAGGCAACGTTATTATCTCTTTGAAATTTATACATGGTAAATATTGTGATCAGATTATAAATATTTGAGGAACATTTGCCTTTTTGGTGTGGCAAAAGTGTGTATTTTTATTAGTTGTCCAAAAATGGAATTATTGAGAGTATAAAAATTATAAAATTTCCCCAAACCTTACGTGAAGGTAACGTTAAAATTGTCTCTTTAATAAAAGCAATAGGGGTGAATAAATTTTATATCATCAAACTTTGTTTTTAAAATATTAAAAATTTTGAGAAAAATTGTCTAACCTGTGGTGTGTAATAGCTCTCGAAGTGAAGTTCTTGGCACTCTTTGCGCTTGTGTTTGCTTCTTTCTTCACCTATATAAACTCCAGTAGCTTGCTTCGGAAACGCTTCTTATCTTCGCCAATACTCTCAAAATGATTCGCTCATGCAAGGGACGCCGCTTTCCCACATAAATTTTCCTTCAGTTTCCGGAAAAGGGGGAATTATTGGTATAGGCCTTGGTATGTTTCGAGGGTAACGCAATCAGACTCTAGTTCAGAATATGGTTTATTTTGAGAATAAAATTTACACCACTGTGTAGAGTGCCTAAAAAAAATTTATAAAAAGAAATTACAAAACACGAAAAATATAAAAATGGTTTACATAAGAAAGTTATACCAAATCTTTAAAACATTAAAAAAAATTAAATCTAACATATTCTACACATCTTAGTTTACCCAAATACTAAATGCTATAAAGGGATCGTAGATGCATACTTTCACCCCAGATAAAAAAATTTATTTTTAAGAAAAAGAAAAACCGCTCGACACACTAAAAATTTAAAGATGGGCAAGTAATATAAATTAAAACTCTTTTGACAAAATATTGTATAAAACTATAAACACAAACTTTCATAACTTTCATGGGGAGTATCAAAAAGAGTTTTACAAGACACAAACAAAAAAAGTTTCGGCAAAAGCCATTTAGGTAATTAGATTTTAGATTTTAAATTTCCAATGGCGTGATTATGAACAAAGTTATAAAAATTGGAAAGAAATGAACGTATATAACGTTTGCGCCCAGACTGTGGCCACGTCTAAATATACTTTTTGGTGAAAAGTGTATTTAGAAGGGTACATAGATGGTATAGCTAACAACATCAAAAATCAACATGTTTTCAAAAATTTTAAATGATTTACAGTACTAACTTTACAATTAAATTGTAAGTAATAAATTTTGATTTTAATAAAATTCAGTCTTAAAGGGAAGGAAAAAAAATTGAGATTGGGGTGGAGCGACAAAGTCAGATCATTTAGTAATACGACTCATATTAAAGTCCTATTACTAAATGTAAGAATAAAATAAATTACAAAAAAACAATATATATACTTATAAACAAATATACTTATGATTAGTGAAGAGCAAAGTTATAAAATTGGGAGATGCCCGATGTATGTCCTATTTAAATTTCATCGAAAGGTCTACTAAATTTCATCACAAACAGAACTCCCTTAGCGCACAAAGGGATAAAAGTATACAAATTTTCCAAGTACTCGCTGGCCGGCACAAGGTGACTGTTATAAGGAATATATAGTCTACAACCATCAAAATTAAAACTTTGATGTTATGTTATGGCTAAATTTCAAGAAATTAATAAAATTTTTATATAAACTTTTCAGTCCTCAAAAAGGAGAAAAATAATATGGGCCTAGGGGGTTGGGCGACAAGATATATTATGGAAATAGGGCTAGATGCTCTCAAAAATAGTTTAAATAATAATTAGAATAAATCTAAGACAATTTTCTACAAAAAAAACTAATACTTTTTTTTTAAAATTTTCACTACAAACATCTTGTACTAAATTACGTTACAAATTTACTTTCTATGAAAAAAAAATCTTAAATCATATATATGTTTTTCCCAGTCATTCACACCTCAAAAATTTTATGCAAGCTAATCGTCTTACACTCCATTCAATTTAATCTCTAAATTCAAAGTGCATAAAAAAACTTTAATCTCTAAGACTACTTTATATTGGTAACCTCTTGAAATGATGAAAAAATTATATACCGGAAAGATCTTTCAAATTATCTTTAGTTTGCCAAAACAAATTATCTATAACAAAGGTAGCTAAATGAAAATTTCCAAAAAGAATATAATATTTCTCAGAAATGAAAACTGTAAAACTAACTAGAGAAAATGAGATTTTCAAAAGCACATTGCCTAATTTATCTTATTAATTTAATTATTAAACTACTAAAAGGTTGGTCCAGGCTCTTTTAGGGAATATCACCCATCAACCAAATAAAAAAAATGAAAAAAAAAAACTTAATTTTGTGGTCCCAAAAACAAAAATGCCCAAAAGATTTTATTTCAACTAATTACTAGACCAGGCTCCTGTGGGAGTAAACAACCTATTCAATAATTTTATAGATCTTATCAGCTTCTATATTGCTCTCATTATGTTATTCTCACCTCTAAATTGTATTATTCGTTTCGCTCTCATTGTTATTGATTTTACGGTTTCCACCATTAAAATTTATTATAGCCGATATTAAACCTAAAGTAATGATTTCCAAAACTCTTTGCCCAATCTCCTTAAAATTAAAACTTATTTGAAAGGCATGATAAGTAGCAAAGTGTTTTGAGAAAAAAATTCTATGTGAGGTGTGCGATGGGAACATTTTCTCCTCTAAATAGACTGTGTGAAAAGTATATTTAGATGAGTGAGATAGAAAAAAATTATCTATTGGTAAAACTAAAAACACAAATAACATCTTTAAGACAAGGTAGGGACTTACATTATAAGTTTTTGTGATTTAAAAATTTTAAGTTACTGGTGTTAATTAAATGAGGGGGGGGTATAAATAACACAAAGTATTAACATGAAAAAAAAAAATTTTCGTAGTGAGTAAATATCAATTTTCACTTCCAAATACACTTTTTGGTAAAGTCTATTTCGAAGCGTAAAAAACTAAAATAAATAAAACAAAAATTTCACTGTATGGGAAAGTATTCTAAGTAAATCATTTACGTCTAAACAAGTTTTAATTTGTGGCTCCTATGATCTTAGGCTATCTAATGGCTTCAAAAAAAAATTAGAACAAGCTATCAAAAATTTCTTAAGCTCTCATCAACACCAATCCGGGCTACTTGTCTTTCCTATTTCACTTGGCCCTTTTTAAATTTTCCAGAGATTTTCTTTTTTTCTCACAAAACAAAAAGAATGCCCCTGACGATCTCTTTTCTCATTATTATTATTATTATTATTATTATTATTATTATTATTATTATTATTATTATTATTATTATTATTATTATTATTATTATTATTATTCTTTATAATAATCCATTACTACCCATATACGGTACTTTTGGTGCGGAGGTAGTAGTTATATGGATTCAAGAAGAGCAAGGAAGAAAAAACTATGATTTCAGAGCATTTTATTTAAAAGAAGGGACGTTAGGTTTTGGATAGAAATTATAATTACTTTTAAAAATGAAAGAGGAATAAAAATTATTGCAAAAAAATAATAAAATAAGAAAAAGATAGGGCCTTTTTTTGTCTACTTTAAAGTAATAGAAAAATATAAAAAATGAAAAAGGGATATAAATATACGCTTTGAAAAAAAAAAAAAAAAACTAAATATATAAAATGTAAGATATTTCAAAAAAAAATAAAAAGAAAAAGATAAAAGAAAGAAACATCATATATTTCATAAGATTGGGTAGGTTTAGGCTTTCAAGGTAGGGCAGCTCTAAGCCTCAACTTTTATAAAAAAAAATCCCTAGCTTAAATTAGGCTTTCAAAAACGTCTAAAACCTTAAAATTATTTTCTTGAGATTTGAAAAAAAATAAAAATAATAAAAGAATGTAAATGAGAAATGATTGAAACTTACCAAGAAATTCACTATTATTTGCGCACCGAGACTATAAACACAACCGGCGAGGTTCATTTGTAAAATAGGAATGCTCTATTCCTCGTGTACAGCCGGGGTGAGGATATTCTGTTTTGAAAGATACACAAAGATGCTATTACTCTCCAAAAAACTGATGGCAATTTCTTTTGTAAGCTTTTCGTTGATGTAAACAGTTTAGAGGGTGTTAAATGAAAGATTTATAAATAGAGATTCTAAGAGATATTAAAATTTGTAGATAAAAGCAGAAATTAAAATTTAGGAATAAAAATATAAAAATTCATTTGTTGGCAACTCTGATTAATTTCATCAGATAGATGGGGGAAGACAAATTAAGCGTGGGGGGGTATTTTATCATCCCTCAAAAAAAGTGAGGAGATAGATTTGGGAGTTTCTAGAAATTCTAGTTTGATATAATATTATTGGTTGTGTTAACTGATTTACGAAATACAATTAAAATTGAGAAAAAAATAAATAAAAATACTCTCTTTATTTATTTCCTATAACAGATCCTTTGTTATATAGTATATATATATATATATATATATATATATATATATATATATATATATATATATATATATATATATATATATATATATATATATATATATATTCTTCTCATCTACCTTTTCCCCAAGACTGGTGGTAAGGCGCAAGCAACAGAAAAGAAAAGCAGTAGAAGAATATGACAAAAGTCGAAAGAAAGCCCAGCCTTACCCCTCTGTTCATTAATGGTGGACTCGTCGCAGTCAGAAAATCACCTCATAAAGCCACCTGACTGGCAAAGACTCACTCATTGTAAATCAGTGTAATTGTAATATCCTTCACCCAGGTGTGCCACAAACTGCCCCCATGTTCCCTTCAGCGCTATATATCTCATCTCTGGCTGCTAACCCTTTATCTCTTTCACCTCTACCAAACTGACATTCCTCTCCCCAGACATTCCGCTTACTGACTCAACTAATTTTTTCTTCACCCGCCCACTGGTCAACACACTCACACATACACTGCTTTTCAAAACCGACTATCATTCATCCTTCCATGACCAAAACCATCTCAACATACTTTCATTTATTCTCTAAGCTACTCCTTTCCACCACAAATCCTCTGAAGGTGTTCATTCCTTATTGTTATACCAATTCTTTCACACCTAGCACATGTCTACATTTGGTCCTCCTCCATCTGAACATTGAACTTTAGACTTATACTTTCTTATTCCAGTCCAGATGTCCCACTACTATACAGAACACAGGTAACAAATATAATGTGTGGATGTAAGACCTTAGCGCATCAAAGACTTAGTCCCTTACATCTAATTTAATGTTTAACACTGCACCAGCCACCTTGTCACATATTCGCTGTTAGCACAAATCCTCTTCCTACTGCTAAACTCTGCAAATTACTGTCTCTTTCATCCCAATTGATATATACTCCCAATATTAAATCTGGGATATCTGTTCCAGCCACCATCACCATCTACTATAGTCTCAAAGACTGAGACTGTCCTCACCACAACCATAACCCAACTCTTATCTACGCTACTTCAAACCCTCCTACACCCCCGCCAAATCTCTACCAATCCTCAAACTTCTTCAGATTCGCCGAACAAAACCAAATCATCTGCGTTATAATAGGTGGACACCTCCACTCACTTCCATCATTCTAACACCATTTCCTGCGCCCTCATCTTAATTCTTTTACAACCCCATCCATATACAAATTGAAACCAAGGAGACATAACACAACCCTGCCTCACTCCACTATTAATACTAAACTAATCCCTTTCGACTCCATTGATGTTTTTTCAAGTCTATTTTTCTATTCATCGATCTATGCGCTATATCAATTAAATCAGTAAATCTATACTGTGTCCTGCTGTAAAATCAACCAAAGGCAATTACCTTCCTGGTTTCTGTATCATTTGCTCAATGTAAAGATTTGATCCACATATCTTCTACACTTCTTTACGCACCTTGTTCTTCACCAATCAGTTTTTAAGTCACTGCACATCTTCTCACCCAACACCAAAGAGTATATCTTCCTACAACACTAATAAACTAAATACCCTATAATTTCTACAGTTCTATCTCCCTTAGTTTAGAGCAGTAAAACATACTGCTTCTCCTCCAATCCTCTCGAACTATAATTCCATAAACGTTTTTTATTATACACCACAGATCCAATCAATCACCATTTTCTCGCCTCCGTTTCTGATCATTTCACCAGTATCTATAGATTTACCATTCTTCAACTTTCTCACTCTACCCATTTCCTCCTCTTTGCTAATAACCTCATCCCCAAAACCTATTCCTTCTTGTGCCCATCAAACCCACACAGTCATTATCACCTTCATTACTGCCAATATTATACATTTTCAAAGTTCTTTCCACACTCCACTCACGTCCATTTCATCAGTTACAAAACACCATCCCTTGACCATTATTCTAAGCAGGTTTTCCTTATTCTCATTCTTAACCGCGCTCTTCCAAGAGTTTCCTATTCGATTGTATGTCCCCATTCATCCTCCTTCCACCATTTACTCTTCATTTTTACATACAGTGAATTTTAGCATTCTTTTTCCTCCTTATAAGGTTCCAAGCATCTTTG
>JABUQX010088315.1:0-24245 GCA_015478945.1 Trachelipus rathkii
AGAGATCGAGTACTTCCAGAAAGAGGCGGGCGAACATTCGAGAGTGTCTGTTCTATCTGCGATTTCTATTGCCAGTTACCCTTCCAAATCGTGAGAGGGCTCCAAAATAAAATAATTTGTTTCTTTGCGAGATGGTATGCAGCAAGAAGAAGAAATTGTTGTAGCAGCAGATACTATGTATTTTTAGATAAAGGGCTTAAGAGCCGAGGTGGTGTGGGGGGGTGGCTGAGCGAATCTGAATAAATAACATGAGTGGTCTGGTTAGGAATAAAATTCGAGAGAGTGGCAATCAATTATAGCCATTAATTCCATCATAAAATTTGAAAGCATGAGGGGGATTGTATAGGAGTATATAAATATAAATATTATATATATATATTAGTATATATATAATACATCTTATTTTAATATATATATATTATTATATTATATATTATATTTAAATATTATATATTTATTATTTATATTTTTTATATTATTATATTAGTATATATATAATATTATTTTATTTATAATATATTTATATATGCGTACTACTTTTTCTAATTGTATTTTTTAATTCTCTCAGATTCTTGTCGTAAAACTATTCCATAATAATATCATTTATACCTAAAAAATTAAAAATGTAATAAAAAGAGAAAGAGAAAAAATATATATCAACTATTAAATATAAAATTAATTATATAAATAATTGATTATATAATTTATATACTTATATTATATTACTATTATATATTTATTATATATAATATTATATACATATATATATATAATATATTATAATATATATATATATATATATAATATATATATATATATAATATATTCTATAATATATATATTTATATATATATTATATATATAATATATATATATATTATATTATATATATATATAATATTATATAATATATATAATATTTATATAACATTATATATATTTTTATAAATATGCTGAAAATGCTTTTAATAATATTAAGTGGACATGTGGCCAGAATTAAAGAAAGGCAGATACACCAACGCAATTGAAATTCACCAACAATCAAACAATTTTTAAAATTAAATTTAAAAATTTAAGAAGTGAATTACCAAAAATTCATTTTCATAAAAAAAAAAAAAAAATTATATAATTTTCTTGCAACACACATACGAGTGAGTAATGAGTATCCTATACGGAAATACGAGTAATGCCTAATTTTCACTTGAAAATGAAGATCAATATAACAATTATTAAATTATTATAAGTAATTGCTGGTAATTTACTCGAGAGCTTAGTGAAAGTAGATAAATATCAGGTTACCCAAACAATCGCAAAAGAATTAATTTTTTAAATAAGTTTACTAATATTAATCTGAAAGAAAATCAATTGACTTGTCACTTTCAAGAACATGATGCAACAAGAAAGTTAAAAAGAATATATTAATTAAGAAAATTCTATAATCTAATTCCAGAACTATTAATAGCACAATAAAACTCTGGTTTGCTTCCACATGCCATTCCAGCCTTTTCTGTGCCCGTGCAATTCTTATTTTGTCTCTTAGCGTTCTTCAAGCTGGGCGTCCACCAAATTATAACTTCACCTTTAATCAATACTACAATTCAATGAAAGCTAAGTGAATATTGGGGATTCGATCCCATGCCTCCATCTAATCAAGCAATTTTTAATGAAACAGTCCAAGCGCATCCTGACTTCGTAAATATATATATTATATATATATAAATAATAATATAATATATATATATATATATATATATATCTATATATATAATATACTAATATAATATATATATATATATATATATTAGATATAATATATATATAATATTACGGGCATTTTCGCTTCTATTGATAAAATCTGAACCACAATCCTAAATATCTCCTAACTTTTAAAATGTTTTCTCTTTCCAACAGTCACCCATTGCCATTCTCTGCTCTGATCCTTTCAACTATCAACCTATTGCTCACATCTT
Organism: Trachelipus rathkii; assembly: GCA_015478945.1. Lineage (NCBI taxonomy): Eukaryota > Metazoa > Arthropoda > Malacostraca > Isopoda > Trachelipodidae > Trachelipus > Trachelipus rathkii. Next base: position 1,971 of record JABUQX010088315.1, read on the forward strand.
GTATCTCTCGAAGATTTGATACCATCTCAATTCTCCATTATTTTAATATCATATTCTGGTATCCATTTCCCTTCTTTCAGTATTATAGTAAGTGGCTTAATATTTCGAGCATCGTATTGGAGATATACTTTCCTTAAATCACACTGATTATGATTCTCTCTTAGGGACAATGGGGCGAGACTTGTCGAGCGGTATTTGACATATTTAAGGCATATAATGTGGTATTGACATGTTCAGGCCGGCTCCTTTAATGGTCCCTCTTTGGTATATTTTTTGTCTCAGACTTTCTTCAATATCGTTCCTCGGAATTCAGTAATTATCTGTTTATAATATCTTTTTTTTATTTGGCGATATTTTAAATCTGCATCAGCTAGCCCTTTCCCATTCATATGCCGATGACTCGCACTGCTCTCCTACTTATTTCAAATCTGATCAATCTTCTGTAATCTAATTGCCTCCAATCTTCATCTTTTCCGATTCTATTTTATTGTATCCAACTGAATTTTCCGAGGACGAGTCAATTCAACCTTGTAAAATCAACTCTGAACACTTAACTTCATACAAAATCTTCCCCTTAAAAGCAACCATTTAACTTTATTATCTCTTTTTTGATTGGGCTCTTCGTCACTCCTTTAGACAAAAGTAAAACATCTGGGATTACATATGGAACAAAAAGATGTATACGGACACGTCAAACAAAACGACTGCCAAGATACTGCATCAAAGAAGCAGGTTTAGATTATAAAATTGCATTTCCCCCTCCCACCCATACTCTTTTTCAATTATTCCAATAACACAGAATGAGTCTCATACGCTCCTCATATAGATAAACTTGCTTTCGGATCTTTAGGGGGCTCAGGTGTTCTATTCATACATCTTTTTTGAAAGAGTCGAGTCAAAAGTCCAGTCTCTTTCCTATATTGGGGTATACGTGGGTAGTCCCGAGGCAATCTATGCTACACTATTTACAATTACAACGCGACAGTAGCAAAAGGGATGCAAGTTTCTGCAACACACATAACGGAATTTCTGTGATAGGCAACCCAAATTAAAAGCTGTATACTTCCTTTTCCAACACCTGTTCTGGTGAAATTTTCTTCCTCTAATGTCGAATTTAACTCTCCTCACTTAAAAGCTTGCCTCTAGTTCACCTGCAAAATCTGCATTAGATTGAGTTTGCATTGGTTTTTATTTCTTGGGAACTTTATTAAATTTTTAAACACCTCTCTCTTGAACTAGGGCTCTGCCGTAATTACGGTGTGAATAACTTAAAAAAAAAATATTAATCATTTTCCCAGTTATGTTTACTGATGGGCAGGTGGACAAAATTTATGCACCCAACCTACCTCTTTTTTCATCTGCACACCTAATATGGTAAAGGCGTCAATAATTCAACAGTCTGTATTTCTGTAATCTATATATGCAGGAAATGCAATTGAAGGACAATTTATTTATTTTATAAGTAAGCTTTAAATTTATTTATTATTTGTTATTATGCTTCCATATATATTTTTTTTATTCTTACATAGCTTTATATTAGGCATAGTACTTTTACTTTATCATTTTACTATTCTCTTTTTTTTTTTTTTTTTTTTTTTTTTGCTTTATTCTAAATAGAGCGGATCAAATTGGTAAGTTGCATATTTGGATTTTGAAAACTCACTTTTGGTTATGGTGATCTGATATCCGATTTAACTATCCGCAGATGTGTATTAATTCGAAAAATCGACTCACGCGTATACGGATCGTGGATATCCAGTCTACTCTAAACAGACCAAAATTGATTTCCATATAACCTTGATTAGATAAAAAAAAAAAATAAAAAATAATTTTGAAAGGTTTCAAATCAGTTTACCACGATAATAAATATGAAATCTAGAGACTTATACTTTTTTCCAAATATCCAAGTCCCTTTACAGCCTTACTTTAAATACATTTCAATATTTCAATCGAAATCCGTTAGGGTCGGATTATATATATATATATATATATATATATATATATATCTATATTAATATTATATAATATAATATATTATTATTATATATTTATATATATTATATATATATATATATATTATATATACATATATATATATAATAATAATATAATATATATATATAATATATATATATATTATATATATATATATGTATATCTTATATATTATATATAATATGATTATAATATATATATATATATATTATTGATTTATATATATAAAAGAAACGGCATATAACGCCCCAGGCATATACGAGATATCATCTGATATATAAGAGTGCAAATTTAAAAGCTATATCGGCCAGTTTCAAAATTTGTTATAAATTCACCAGGATCACGAGGAAGACGTGTTTAACATGTTGATTTTCTTTGCCGGGAGGGAGTTCTTCTCTGTTCAAAGCTCGACTTCAAGTTTTTTTTTCTTCTCTATGTTGCCGAATGACTTTGACGAAAGATCAATCGTTCTTCTGTCGCACAAGCGTGGTTCAATCCCCCGATGAGAAATATTTGCTCTCAAATATATAATACTATATAATATATATATTATATCATATATATATATATATTAATAAATAAATAATTATATATATATATAATCTTATATAAATATAATTATTATATTATAATAGTAATATACTATTAACCGTAATAGTAAAGGACAGACGGAATCAGGACAAAAAATAGTTCATCTCAATAATATATAAAATAATAATACTATATATATATAATATTATAATATATATAATATATATATATTATATATCTATATATATATAATATATATATATATACTTATATATATATATAATATATATATTATATATAATATTATAGTAAGTTTTGTTCCAAAAACACATGAAAAAAAATATAAAAATGTGTATGTTGTGTGGTGTGATAAAATGATGGCCTTTCAACCATTCTCTTTACATACAGTCCTTGTTAGCTCACTGTAATGCTAGTCTCACAAACACACTCCACATAATGTTTAAATAAGTAACTCAAAGAGTTTTGGATCTTCATGAAATATTCCAGGTAGAAGTCGATGACTAAGGCATTGATAAATAAAGTTATACAAATAAATAAAAACTCAACAAGGTTTCACTCTCTTATATATTATATATATATAATATATGATATATAATATATATATATATATATATATATGTATATATATATATATATATTATTAATATCTATAGTATATATTATATATAATATATTATATATATATATATAATATATATGAATATATAATATATAATCTTACCATTTCCAAGCCTAAAAAAATATATACGAATAAATTTAATTGGACTATTGTTTGATGAATAAAAATAGGGCAAGTAAAAACTTTGATTTTGACAAATTAAGATTAATATTGGCGTTCATATTGTATTTAATGGGAACTGTTCAACATATTCGGTGTGGATAATCTTGAAAAATAATTCAGTAGTTAGGGGTTGGCACACAGATTTTGCCAACAAATAGTGCGAATGGTATTTTTTATAAAAAGATATTATCTATATAATTAATATAATAATAATAATAATATATATATAAAAAATAAATAAATATAAATATAATATTAATCATAATAATAATATAATAATAATATATAATTATATATATATAAATATCTATGGACTAAAGTTTAAGTTGGTGCCTAAAGGAAACGGAGGATCAGATTTTAAAAAAATTTCGAAACAGGTACCCTCTAATGATAGGTAAATAGAGTTTTAGGCGCTTAATATCATATTCGATATATGAAAAAAATATCAGATATATTTTTTAAGATATTTTAGGGAGAGGCTTCTGAGCCTACGGGGTACAAGAGTGAGAGCAATGGCCATCCCCGTCGCCACCTGGAGCAAGAGAGACCCGACTCTGTAACAATTCTTGGAAGTTCTACCCTAGAGGTGGTAATTCAGTTCCCTTAAGAAAAAACGGTTTAATATATGTAATAGCTAAAAAATACCCCATAGGGTAGAAACGCAAATATGTCAACTAAATATGGGAAAAACAAAATGAACAAATATCGATATATCTATATTATATGATATTCGTATCATCGATTCGATATTTTAAGTAGCGTCCAATAAGGAGAGACAGAATCTATTTACCTAGGTCACTTATGAGGTATCCTGACAAAACAAATTTAATTCCGACCTCGATCCCGTTAGGACTAAACACTTTACCAATCTAATGATTATTAATTAATATGTTGAATAGTAAATAAATTTTATATAGTTAAAAAATAAGACTAATGATATAATATATATATTATATAATGAATATAAGTAATATATATATATATATATATATAAATTAATATTATATATCATTTTGACGGCTCAATTATTATATATCTGAAACAAATCTAGTGGCCCATAAAACAAGATATTCGTACGAAAGTACGACTGATGATCATGCGTTAAGACATCTTCACATAACTTAACGAAGCATTGAGTGACCCCCTATGTTTCCTCATCCCTAATCAAATATACTTTTTCTTATATGAGACGGTGTGACGTGCTCTCTCATTCCAGATATATATATAATTAATTTAGTGATATATTAATAATATATATATATATATATATAATAATATATATATATATATATAATATAATATTATATATATATATATTAATAATATATAATAATATAATTATATATATATATAATATATATATATATATATATATATATATATTATATAGTAAATATATTATATATATATACAAGAGCTCACAAATAACTGGAAAAGGGGGGAAACCAAATCCCAAATTTTAAAAATTAAAAAAACGCATACGCCCATGATTTGGTAAAAAACAATTCATTATCATTAATGACTAAATCCCGATGAATAGGAGAACAAAAAAAAAAAGCTTTTGTTGTTGTTGAAAGAAAAAAAAAAGGCGCTTGAAAATGTTATTACTAAAAAATAAAGTGAATATAACATTAAACACAAATATGAATACAACTACCTTTTATGAATAATTAGGGCTGGCAATATTGGTGAAAATAATATATATATATAATATAATATATAGTAATATATATATATATATATATATATCATTAATTATATATATTATATAAGTATAATACATATATATATATATATATTATATATTATATATTATATATTATACTATAGTGTGTGTGTGGCTTAAAATACTCTTTTACATAATATAAATTTACTGAATGCGTCAGTTTATATATATAATAAATTATATATATAATATATATATATAAATTATATCACTATTTATAATATATATATATAATATATCACTATATATATATATATTATATAATGAACAAAATTCACACACACTACAAATATATATATTATATACTTATATATTATATTTCTTAGACTAGGATATGTATATTAAAATATTAAAAAAATTTCCTTTAACTAGGATATGTATAAATATCTATAGATATGAACAATTTTTCACACACACAAATATATAATATATATATATTATATATATATATATATACGCACACACACACACATCTTGTGACGTCATTATACTAACCGGGCAAGGGGGAAGGCAGGCAATCGTAGATTTTTCACGTTCAGAGGGGGGTTTTCATGCTGTGGTGTGACCACCCCCTGCCTTAAGGAGGTACCCTTGATAGAGAAAAGTACTAAAGTTTCTCTTTCAACAGTTCTATCACTATTATTCCCGTGCTGTGCCGTTTTTGCCTTGTAAAAAGTCAAACAGGCATGATGGTAAAACTCGGCTGCGGCGGCAGCAACTGAAGATGGACTAAAGCCTTACTGAACCCAAAGAGGTACTGATACAGCGATAACAAAAGACGCTCCTTCTTTGAGATATTAGTTTATAATGTTATATAGTATTAAAACGCCTCTTGTGGGCGATATATAGGAGGCGCTGACGACGTCGAAGGGCAAAAACTACAACAAAACAAACAACTACAACACACTCACGACACTGTCAGCGCCCAACGACGCTGCGCTCCTTCGCCTTCTACCGACGCGAGAACTTCACCACACCACCGTTACCACAGCCTTACTGACGAGCGATTTGCAGTGAGGCCGCTGAGGCGGTAAGAGAGCTAGCTCTTCAAGACGCAAACTCTGCGCACGCCCATAGCGAGCAGGCGCAGTCCGCAACCACGCCCGCGGCACCGACTCACACACACACACCTACACTCACAAACACACTCAAATACATACAAGCTCATTCTCAAATTCACATAGACTTATTAGCATGCATCGATCCCGGACACACCTGTCAACTGGTTGCTTGTTTTCCGCAAGCACGACCAAATCAAACAACCAACCAACCAACTAACCTGATATCTCTCCTCCTCTTCATAAACCAATTCTTTAGACTCAAAATAAGAGAAAGCACGAGAACAAAGCAAGAATAGCAAAATAAAAGGGCGATATATATATATATATATATATATATATATATATATATATAGAAATATTTTATTATATAAATACTATATATATATATAATATATATATATAGTATATATATATATATATATATATATATTAATATAATATTTATATATATATATATATATATAATTTGCCAATATTTTATAAAATACATTTTTAAAGAAATTATATATAGCATAATAATTAATGCACATCATAGTTTCTGTAACTACCTACACCAAACACACACAGAACACGCTTTAATTAAACAACCATTATCACGCTTATTCAAGAATAGTTTAAGTACAAGAAAAACCAACGTATATATGTAAATCATAATAATTATTATTTAAACTGATTTAACTTCTTGCCACCTAAAATTATGAAATGAAATTTATTTTTAATTTTTCCAAACCATTTAAATGATGTGGTAGAGAAAATTGAATATATAGAGGCATATAATTATTAAAAACATCTACATCAAAAGAGTACTGGAGATATATATATATATATATATAATATATATTATATATTATATTATATATATAATATATTAAATAATATATATATATATATTATATATATAATATATATATATATATATATATAATAATATAATATATTATATATATATCATTTACCTACTATTCTCCGGATTGGGGAAGAGATGCGTTAAAGTAATACCGGAAACAGAAAAGGGCTTTAGAACATGACGTAAGTCGAAAGGAAAGTCCCCACCCCACGTGAGTCGTTAGTAGCAGTTAAAAAAATCCATCCTAGCGTTTCACAAGGACGCGACGCGACCTCATGTGGTACTGTCAATGGTAGGATTCATCCCTCTTGGACCAGGCCCACAATCCATAACCCCTTCACAAATCCCGCCATTCCACTCCTATTATGCAACCTTTCTTCTCGCCTCCGGCAAGCGCATTCCTTTACTGACTCAATCCACATTTTCCTTCGACTTTCAACCGGGTCAGCACAAACTCACCACATATACATCCGCTTAAACCAACCAACTATCATTCCTCCTTTTCCACATGACCAAACCATTTACAGCAACACGGTTTTGTTTATTCCCCCATTATACTCCGATTCTTCACACTACACAATTCCCTAAAACGTTCTTTCCTCATTTACAATATTTCTCACAACCTTAAGAATTTTCTTCATTTGATCAGTTTGTACCTTAAATCTATTTACCCCTTATTCCACACCATAATTTCACTAACTAATACATTAACACCGGCAACAACATACCCTCAATGCAAAACCTTAGCGCACTCAAGACAAAAGACCTTTGCCATCACCACGTATTTTAAAGAGCACCAGTATACCTTTCATACCCATTTCGACAAACTTTCCCTACTATACTCCGCATCATTTCGTTCCTTTTTCCTCTAACTTATCAGTACAAATATTTAAGCTCCAAATACTTGTTCAAAAAAACATTGATTTCACACCGCGAATCTCCTCACTCACTCACTACCACTTTATTCGTATCAACAATTTACTTTTCAAACCCCTCCTTTTAAACACCCTGCGAAACCCCCACCTACCAATCCTCTTCAAAACTTTTCTTCAGATTCGCCACACAAAACCAAATCTCAGCGTACAATAAGCGGAACACCCTGCATTCTCTATTCCATTTTCTATCGTAGTCTAACACCTTATCCCCCTTCCTCTAATTCTTCATATATATTATATTCATATAATATATAATATTATATATAATATTATCTATTAGGTCTATCAACCTGATTTTATCATTGACACGTACCTATAGTAGTTACCAACTAATTTATTCTATTACTAATTTACCTTCATATAAACGTTTATATTATCATGCCAGCTATTTGTTATAAAGTGGTACGCAAACTCCAGGAGCCGCGAAATCAATAAATATAATCGTGTATCGATATTATAATATTTTAGGGTAAATACATTAAATTTTTTGCTTGTTGTAAACTAACTCTCTCTAACACTAACCAAATAACTTTAAACCTAGAATTAACCTAACTATTTTAACGGCAGTCATACCATTCTTATCAACATGGCTCCAACCACTTCGTAATACGACCTCTATATATCATTAAACTATATTACTCACCGGGTCTTATATATAAGCACATTTATATATATATATATATATATATATATATATATATAAATATCATCTATTAATTTGATAGACTAGCTCACCTATATATATATATAGCCTTCACCAGTACCTTACTATAGTATTTTTCCCTATTTATCACTATATGGCCACAGCCTCGTAGTTATATGGACGCCCACACATTCCTTATATCTCAAAAACTACTTACCAGTCTACCTGGAAAAAGGGAATAACATTGCTGGAATCCTGGCAAAATATTACCGAGGAAAACTGAAAAAAAAAAAATCATATCTCAAAAAACTACAAAGGCTACAGAGAAATGAAAAACATTTTTGGAATCCTTGAAAAAATTTTGGTTAGGAAAATGGTAAAAACAAAAAAACCAAAAAAAATATAATCCTTATAAACTATATCAAAATGTACTTTTATTCTGGCAAATTTTTTTTTTTGGAGGTGGGCGGGAGCTGGGGACATGGTATATATATATATTAATTTTGTCAATTGGGCTACTATTACGGACCGGTCAATTACCATATACGAGAGGGCTCTCGAGATCCGAACGACGGGAGACACAGTCAGGGGAGGACGTTTCCCAGTATAACCCAATCCTAGAGGATGAGGGGCGGCAGGAAGAATCTTCCCCCAGCGAGATACATCACATCACAAACTACCATCACAAAGAGCAGGACGCCTCGGGAAGAGACCCCTTCCCCGGAGGGGGGGGGATTAGTCCTACCCGTAGTTTCCCGGAAAGGCCGAGAGAACCCCGACTTCCTGCCTATCGGGTGCGGGCTCACACTGAAAGCCTACTAGAACGTATACCCTGTAGGGTTATAAGCTCTCCTAGTTAAAAAACACCAAAATAGCAAAATTTATTATAGAGACACACAGTGTATATTCTATATGTTTAACTCGATATTAACCAGAATACAGAAAGGACTCACACTCTTAAAATAGACTCTCATTAATTAATACATTACTATACGCATTCATAATAACACTAGTAATTTTTTTTATTTTTTTATTTCTTTTTACAACTTGCTTCCTATCTTAAAACGATTTTTTATCCAGGTGATTCACTTAAGAAATGCATTCCTTTTCTCTAGCCTGTAAGCTAGTTTTGTAGAGTTTTTGAGATATAATTTTTTAAATTATTTTTTTTTTATTTTTCTTTTTACATTTTACCGTGCACCTAAAATGTAATATTACAACTTTTTCCACACAGCTCATGGCTACAATGCGGTTCAGGCATAGTGTAGTAGTGTTCTTTGAATGATATGGTGTAAGTTTGTGACGCCTCTATCTTTGTCAAGGCTGAACTGACCATGCATTCTAGTGGCCTTCAACTATAGTACTTATATATATCATATGATCGATGTCTGTATGCCAATCTATGGACGCCACCTCTATATATATATATATATATATATATATATATATATATATATATATATATATAATATATATTATATATATATATATATATATATATATATATATCCTTATATATTCAAAAGCTAAGTGGAAATGGAGCACCCACTTCCACAAGAAATATCTAATAATAGTTCGCCATAAAAGGGTGGATAATTCCATTGTAGAGCTGTGAGCAACTGTGGAGGGGAAAAAAGTCTTGCAGGCTGAACAGAATTCCTGGCTTCCTTGGACCAGCCCTAGCAACCATTGTGACAAGGTTTCCCTAGCAATTTTTTGTTGAGACCAAGGATGTTTATATTGTTCACAGGAATGGCAGAATTCCCTCCAAACGAAATAAGAAACCTGAGAGTTGTTTCTGAGGGAGATTTGGAGAAGTTGAGCTTTAGAGAGTTTAAATTAATGAGCAAGTTGTTTTTGTGAGGGAGATTTGGAGAAGTTGAGTTTTAGAGAGTTTAAATTGATAAGTGATGCTACTCCACTGGGAAATCCTATCAAAATCAGCACAAATAGAACAAAAAGTTGAAGTTGAAAGGCAACTCTAGATACAATTGACTGAGAAAATGTTTTAGTATCAAGGTAGAGAGAGTAGAGTAAAGTTTAAAAATGACAAGTCAGTTCAGAACACTTCAATAAAGGAATGTCATAAAACTCACTTGCCTACCTAAAATTTGTCTATATTCCCTTACCCTGGTCATTAGTGACAAGTAAAAAGCATGAGACCACTGAGAGGATAAGGAGAAAGAATAGGATTGGAAGGGTCATCCAAGGTTGAATTAGATGAAAAATGGAGGAGAAATATTAGCTACTGGTCGAGTAAATAATTGTAGGAAAGGCAAAATGCCCGAATTTTTGGAGTTTTTGTCAGTTGGAGAACCAAGTTGGACGGAACATTTTCACTTTGTGAAAGAATGCTTAGTACATCCAAGAATATATCTGCAACATTTCGAAGTTAAATGAATATTACCAAGAGTGACAGGAAAGAGAATTAATAGCTAAGCCTTGATATACAATCATAACAAGAATAAGTATAATCAAACCATGTGTTTTGGGAAGGAAAACGCTTGTCAAAAAAGAACTGAACCTGGCCATCATATTAACAAATATGACGATCACCTTTTAGGCAGACACTGAAGATATCAGGAGTCAAATTAAAAATTATTGCCAAGATAATTTAGAAGATACATAAAGCCCTCAAATTAGTCTAATTTAAGTACTGCATTAAAATTTGGTAAGGACAGGGTGAAGATGCTGGAGAGTGCATTAAAGTTGTAAGATTGCGATCAGTTACAAATAGTAGTTGAAATGGGGGGGAGGGATATTTATAAAAAGAAAAATGGCGAAATAATCAGACGTTCAAGATTGTTAATAATACAGAATATTTGGCTTCCTCCCCATCATGATCAGTGTGAGAGGAGGAGCTCAACGTGAAAGTATTATGTATATTTGAAACTCCTAGTATTATGTATATTGAAAACTCCTAAATGGATCATCTGAGGGCATTCTCTTATTCTATCTAAAGTAACAGTTTTCAATGGACAGCTTTTTAGGGGCGTGTTTACGTATGGAGAATAATCTGATAAAGGAGAGATTTTGACGCTTGGGGTTGCGTGGTGTGTAACTTAGAGAGTAATCCTCGGTAGTATCCAAATGATATACATTGAAATGTTGTTTTGGTCACTGTTTTGAAAGAATGGAATGTCGTTGGTTTATGGATGTACTATTTGGTCAGTTGTCTGGAATCCGACCGGCTGGAGACTGAAGAAAAAGGTGGATTGAGCCATTAATGGCTATAGGAAGGAATATGAGTTTGTTTTGGAGACGCATAAGAAGTGTGCATTAATATTTTATAGTGAGTGAGTTGACTGTGTGTTTGTGAGAAGGGTTATGTTTGTTTGATCCTCGAGTCCAATGGTATAATTCCTTTTAACAACTATGATCGTAGTATCACTCAATACAAAAGAGTAGTGTTTTATTCGCGGTTCGCATATGCTATATGAGCGGTAGGGTTTTTTGAGTACTTATATAACGACCTTTAGTGTGTATTAACACTTAAAAGTAATTTAATAATAAAAGGGGTCCTTGTAATAGATGGAGATAATCGTTTTCGCTTCTTGAGCTTTCTGTTTCAGTGCTATGGCAGAATATAACCAGTCATACCCAAATCTGATAAGAGAGGTGTGTGGAATGCGAGATAATATTACACAATTAAGATGATAATAAGGACTAGAGGTGATTGTGGATGTAGTATAAACGAGTTAGAACTTTGTTTGTATGAATCCACAATTAGATTCTAGAGGATATCTCTCTATAGTGAAGTTCCTCTCTTCTTTATCAGGGTGAGACGTAGGCTTGGTGAGAGGACTCTATGAGTACTTTTTTAATTTAATAGTTATATAGAAATATACAATATAAAAAAATAAAAAGAATTCACTTTTAGGTATGCGAATATGATCCAGGTAAGGAAAGCACGAAGAGAGAGATATACTATTTTTCTCTCATCATGATCAAGACTAATCTGTCAGTGTGTCTGTTAATTTATACTTCTATATTAATGTGATATTTTTAAGATAATTAAACATTGTTTATTTGTAGAAAGAGAATGATTCGAAGTATTGTAAATTACTATATATCTTCTCTCTTTATATGTGATTATTCCAAAATTTGTCATATTTCTGTATTTTTTGTAATTATGACATTGTTGCTTTCTATAGTTTGTTACATTTGTCTGATACAATTTCTATTTATAATAATCTTGACAGTTAGATGCAGGATCTTCCGGTATTCTTAGATATTTAGAGAATATACAGTAAACTAAGGGGGAAGTTTTGTCAATTTTGCCCTTAAATCAGTACTTATTTTATTCACTTTGTGTTTTCTTAATTTTTAACAATTCCTTTTTTTTTTGTATAGATTATTTTTTTTTTTTCTTGGAGTTTCCTTCATACTACTTCTCATGATACAAGATTTTGTTTCAGCAATTCTGGGACTAGTATACACACTATTTGTAGATGAGTGTTTTGCCATTTGGGTGCTCTGTTCATACATGAGAGTCTTGTTCTCTGCTCCAACCATGGCTGGGGTTGATACTCACAATCATGTTTTTTGAGCAGATTCTGTGTTTTGGTGGGAGGTAGTATCTTATGTTGGAGTGTTGCAGGGTGTGAGTAAAAGACGATTTCACTTCTCTTGAAATTTGGAGACATGCATTTCATTTTCTTTCCTTTCTACTAAAACTAGTATAAGCATTGTGTTGTTTTCATTTTTATTGTCTAAGGGGGGTTAGCTTTTGAGCTTCGGCTCAAAGGAAGATGATAGATATAGAAGTTAAAGCTAGTATGAAGTCTGCATATCTTTAGATATTTTTTATTAGTTTTTATTTTTAATTATCATTGTTTCTGTTCTTCTTCTTTGAAATGGCCCTTGCCTGTGATTGGTGGAAATCTGTTTATAATAAATTTGAGAAACCATGCTACTTATAGTTCAGCTGGTTGCATGCCTCCAATTCGTTAGTCCCTCCGTTAAATTCTACATTTTCCGATTTTTTGATTCTCACGTTCCTTTTTATTTGGATATTTGATTAATGAATAGAAATATTTTATTTTCTTGTTGTTTTTTTCCCAAGGGCTCTACAGCTTACTTACTTTATATAATTATCTCCATTAGTATTTTGACTCTATTCAGCTAGTGTGTTCTGGTGTACTGATTCACCTTCTCAATGCTCACTCAGTTCATACATTGGATTGATCTATAAATGTTATTTTTTGTTAATTCTGGAAATAAAAATAAGTACTTTTTTTTTTTCATCACAAATTGCTTGTTTATTTTGCTTTACCTTTGTAGGATTGCTTTGAGTAGTATTGATGGTTAAAATTGATTTTCAAAGAAATTAAAATATCTCGCAAAGTAGAGCGTTTTCATATTAGGGGGTGATGTTTTTGCCTATTTTTATTAGGGGGGAATGCATATTTTTTTCATAAGAGAATTTCTTTTATATTAAGATGTCATATACTTATGCATTTTTAAAGGAGAAACTTCCAGTAATTGTAGACTTGCATTAGTCTCATCTGATCATGATTACTTTTAAATTATATTCTATGTTATACGTATAATATATTTCATCAAACATTTTTATAATAAAGCGTATTATTTTAGTACTTAAATATGTGTATTGCATTTTGTATAGCAAATACTCTTAATTCTAGGTTTCTTTATTTCGATAAAGATGAACTTTGTAAATGTTTGTTTTTAAGTTTTTTAAAAATGATACTATCCCTCACTCATTTTTGCTCATCCTGCCTTTCGACTGGTTTATATTAATTTTCTGCATTAGAGAACCTCTTTAAATGTTCACATATGAGCTTCAGTTTTCTTTTTTATTTAATATTTGTTGGGCGGAAACAACAGATATTTTATGTCTCCATGGTTATTAAATTTATATATTTTATTTTGGATTAAATATTATTATGTAAAATTTTATAATAGTTTATTATTATTAGTATAATATATAGATATAAAGTATATATAATAATATATGAATTATATTAATATTTATATATAATTAAATAGATATTTATATATTATAATGATTCTTTTTCTACATCTATTTCTGTTTTAATAAACATTTTTATTATATTATTTTATTATGAATTTGTATTATTTTTTTTTAGATTTAAATATTGTCTATATATATGAAGTAAAGAAAGCTTCAAATACAATAAATCATTGAATGTAAGACTTTTTAAGGGAAACAGGGTGTACACAGGAACTAAGGTAATTTTATAATTTTAATAACACTTATTTAGTTTTTATGTTTTTTTAATAAATGATTTATATTCGTATATGACAGAGTGATATTGATATTGATATTAACAACAAGTGAAGTAATAAGCTGATTTAGTCCTTGTAAGTGACAAGTATGTTCATAGTGATAATTGAATGATTAAAAATAGGGTTTATTCAAGAAATAAATTGCAAGTTAATTAATTATTTATATATTAGAATGTGTTAATCCAGAATTCAATTTGTTATTGTTGTTATTAAGCAGGTCATTATATATTTTATAATTTATATATATTATATTATGATATTATTTATATATATAAATGTTTTATGTTATTTTATTTTTGTGATTATTTATTATATTTATTATATTTATTTTATTTATTTTATTTTTATTATTATTTTTTATATTATTAATTATTTTTTATTTATATATATAATATTCTTATAATCTGTATTGTATTTATATATGTTATAATAATGTTATATATATATCTATCGGTGTAATATGATATTATATATAATATATATTATAAATATAATTTATAATAATATTATCTATAAATATTAATTAAATTTAGGGTATATAATATATATTTAGTTTATATGCCAATAATATATTCTTATATATATATATATAATCTTATTATTATCGTATATAATTATCTCTATAATATATAAAATTATTAAATATAATAAATATATTTTGATATATTATGTCTACTACTTGGTGTTATTGATGTGTGTGTTCAATAAATAAATCAAATCCTCGGTATAAATAATTTTCTAATTTAGTGTGATTAAAATTTTATTTTTTTTATTGCCTTTTTTTGGGTTAATTTTATTTATGTGGATATACAAAAATGGCTCAAGTTGTTATTTTTCTATTTTTGTAAATAAACGAAAGTTTGTAGTCGTTAATCTTCAGTTAAAACTTTTTATCTAGACCTTTATAAGGCAAGAATAATAGGTTGGTAAAACTTTTATTTGCATTTTGAGCCTTTAGCTTGCTTATTATAATAATTGTGAGAGAGCACATAGTTCAGAGTCAAGTTTGCAGACAGTATTGATGATGATTTTACAATAAATTATATTTGATGAGGATTAACTTTCGGTAGTTATTACTTAAATCTATTCAGTTAGATAAAGCATGAATAATTGCAGAAATGATATCTGTAAGTAAAACCAATATAAATAAAGAAGGTTAAAATTTTTCTATTTTTTATACTCTCATAAATTTATAACAAAAAACATTGGAGTTTGAAGGAACGCAATTTCTCTTGAATCAAGAGAGCAATAAATATGAACTTACACTTTTACAAGAAGATCTAGAAAGGACATCAAAAATAGAAACCTAGCTCTCAAAACACTTAACAGGAAAAATGTATACAAAAAACTAACGTCATCAGGATATCAAATCTGGAAACCTACAATAGAAATTCATAGAAAGTTAGAAAAATAATTTTGAATATTAAATACATGAATTAGTGCAAGAAAAAAGTTAAAGTCTCAACTTGTAATCTTAAAACCAAGTCCCAGACATCACCATTTTAATTTGAGAACCCTTGAGAATGAACGTGAAGATGACAGTATACTTATGAATGTTCTTATTTGAATGACAGAAGTGACAACAGTTGATGATACTTTATATATCTTTCTATAGTAATATACGAAGAACATCTAGAGTTTGCTTATGATGTTCCAGATAATAATCTGGATGTTAAGCAATAGATTCTGGTTTAATATTTCTCTTCACCTACGTATCTGAGAATGTATTCTCTCTCTTGTTGATTCGAATAATAGGCTACACCAATAGAGTGAAAGTTAATATGCTTCGAAAACATACCTCAAAAGAAAATGATTATTTTACCTGCTAATTTTAGAGATTTAGTAAGGCAATAACATATATTATTATTAAGTGAAAGGATGACACTAAGACGATCATTCGAAATCACAAATTAGTGATTATTTTTAGGAATAAAAAGCGATAAACATATTAATTTGAAATACAATAAAGAACTTGGTAATTTTATGGTAAAAATACCTAAAAGTTCAGTAAAATCTTTTACTGATAGATGATAGACTTAATGTAGTTCTGGTGAGAAGCAATTAATTATATAATTATAATATAATAATAATAAATAATTAATATAAATAATATATAATAATTGAAATAATAATAATATAATAATAATATAATAATAATATATAACCGGATTGGTCAATGAAATGTCAGTAATCAGCTTGAATATTGGTATCACATAGAGTATAGACTAGTAGTCGGAATCCATTTCAGCTAAATATCGAGCAGCGTAATAAGCGTCTTCAAGATCGTTATCAACAACACCGTTGCTTGTGACAAAGATTCCTTTAAGCCGGTGAATTTAGAATCACCTTAAAAATATATGTTGAAGCAAATAAAATTTGGTGAAAAGTTCTTTGTCACTTCATGAGACAATTGCATAGGAATAAGTTGGTAGTTAGACACTTAAAAGACTATTGTCGAGGTCTTGTGGCAATTGATAATTCACAGAAAAGGATCAGTATTATAGATAAATATTGATTTCTGTTAACAAAATATTTCTTGATTACTAAATCAGAAGAAATAAATTGAATATACCATTGTCCCAAATTACGAAAAAACTTCACACGGAAAGTTAATTCATTATAAAAACTTGTGTAGAAACTTCAAATCAATAAGGTTATAATCAGCATAGTAGCAAATAAGAGACACTTAAGGTGTGGTCCCAAAAACCAACGTGTCAATTGTTTCAAGAATTTAACATTGAATTGCAGACAAAAGAGTTCAAAATTAGGATTATTGAAAGGTTTGAGAACTAAAAGCAATAACACAAAAGACATATCTTCCAAATTAAGATTGCAGAAGTCTAGATTAAAGACTGTGACAAAAACTATCGAAGCTACTGCATCCAAACAAAATATAATGCGAAAGTCAAGATTAAAAACTGTGATTCTGACAAAGTCTGTTAAAAATACTGTTTCCAAAGAAACTAAAAAATCTATTAAGTCTACTAGCAATACTAGAAAAGACTACATTCCAAATAAAAACAAACCGGACAGTGTGTACAATCATAAAAATGACAGTAATGTGAATAAGAAAGAAAAGCAATGTAAATTCAGATCTACCAAAGTGAAAGTTATAAGAACTATTGAAGTTGATGGATCAAAAGCAAAGTTTTCTGAACTTTCATTAGTTCCTGATAATGTTGTTAAACCAATTGAAAATATGAAAAATCCAATTCATAAACAGAAGGCAACTGAAATAAGGAATATAAGTAATAACATTATGACGGTAACCAATGTCACTGGGGATGTTAATACAGTACCAAGTAAGGAGTTTGCAGGCAATTCAGATTTAACTCCTAAAAGATTAATAGTTAAAGTTAACAGACTTGGTTGTGTGTTAAATGAAATGAAAAATCATAACATTAAATCGGCAAGTATATTTAATAATTCATCCAAAAATATCAAAATATTTAGAGAAGAAGTTATTGATGAAGAAAAGAATCCAAATAGCAATACTAGCAATGGTGAAAACAAGAAACCAGAAGATGACCCTCTTAATTTACTCTCTGATAATACAGAAAAATATGAAAAACAGGAAAGTTTTACTTTAGCAACAGTAGAAAATGAAAAATTACAAGATAAGAATCATGTGCGAAGGAGAAGCTTACGAAGTGCAGCATTTAAGGGCTCCTCTAAAACATACAAAAAAATGTGAAACTCTCGTTGCAGATAAAATATAATTTTCTAAAAATATGAGTATATAAATACATATATAAAGAATTTTACTACAAGTCGAAAGCACAGCCAGATGAACTTTCAGACTACCTTAATTACTGCTGAGAAATGGTTTAATCATAAAAGCAGATTACATCAAAATTAATGAAAAGAAGATTAATAAAAGATAAATAGAGGAAGGGAATGTAGATTAGACAAGAAAAAATTGAATATCATGTCTTCCAGTTAATAACTAATATATATGATAGTATTAAAAATTAAGAGAAGATTAAGACTGCTTACATAATCTCAAAAAAATTAAATGACTTAAGTAAAAGAAAGTATAAATAAGAGATTAGTGAGGTAAATGAGCATAGTAAAGCACTAATAGGGAACTCTTATTAAATCCAGGTATGAGCTTAAATGGAATTGATAACAACAGCGAAAAAGTACTTACCATCCAACTTCAAGATCATGAGATATGCCTCTAATGTAAAATATCAACTGAAAACTAAGACACAACTACCTAATTCTAGCAAAATTCAAAGAACAATTATTTGATTGATAATTCAAGTGAAAGTAAGAAGAACTTAGTCTGTCAAATTCAAATAGGATGATATTTCTCTGAGACCGAAAATTCAAATAAAAGCAAGAAGTAAAATGGTTACAATTCTAAAAGGATAGTACATTTCTTTTGATGAGTTAAAAATTTCTCAATTAAATATAATGACAATATTAATCTGAGGTCTACCAAATTCCATAAGGAAATTATTTCTTTAAGGACTGAAAGTTCAAAGTGAAAGTAATAAACTAGTCTAATAAACCAATTAATTGAAATGGAATGAGTCTTCTATCTGAAGACTGAAAAATGAACCAAATGAAAAAGCAATAATGAAACTGTCTTGAAAATTCGACAAAAAACATTTCCTCTTTCGAAAATGAAAGAGAAAAAGAAGAAATTCTGGTCAGAAAGGACTATATTACTTCTGAGAATCCTGAGAAAAATCAAATGAATTTTTGAGTGGTTCTTATACACATATTCCTTTTAAGGATATGAATATTTCTTTTTATATAAAATTCAATGAAAGCAATAATAACCTGGTGTACCAATTGAAAGAAGAAATTTTCTTTGATATAATTCAATAATGAAAAAGAAATCTTCAAATAAAAAGGGCAATATTATCATGACTGAAAAATCAATGAAATAGCAAGAAATCTGACTACAATCAAACCTGACAAATTTATTCAGATTAAAATAAAGCAAACTGAATGCAGAAGAAACTAGATGGAAAATTCAAATAGATGATATTTCTTCTGAGAACTGAAAATTCAAGGAAGCAAGTAAGTAGGAAACCATGATATCATAAGTCAAATTGAGGAAAAGGACGAAATTATACGGCACAGGAAAATATCCAAAAAAGACAGAAAAAGTCATAGTATTCTCAAATAAATCAATTTAGGAACGAATATTTAGCGAAGCATAATCAAAAATATAATCCCAGAGAAACTTGATCTACAATATTCAAAAAGGCTGATATTTCTTCTGAGAAATTACAAAATATAAGGAAACAAGAAAGTAAATGCTGATCTACCTAAATGAAAGGACGCTTTACGACTGGAAATGTCTAAAATGAAGCACGAAAAAGGCCTGTTCTCCAAATTCAATAAGTATCGATTATTTCATTGTACTTGATATTCAATGAATCAGTGTAAGTTAAACCTGACACAATTTCAAAAGTGACGATTTTCTCAAGCTGAATTCAAAAAAGTGACAGCAAGAAGAATGATTTAGAATTCAAAGGTATGTTTATATCTTCTGAGCCAAAATTGAAAATTCAAACGAGAAAAGCAAGAGAAGCCTGATTAAAATTGAAAAAGGACGATATTATATATAGATCGGAAATTCGAAATGAAGCCACGCAAACAAGCTCTGTTCTAACAAATCTCAAAAGAGACGTATAGTTCAGGACTGTGAAAATCAAATGAACTCAGAAGATAAACTCTGATCTGCAAAATTCAAAAGGATGTATATATTCTCTTCAGGGCAGTAAAATTTCAAAATGAATTGCAAGAAGAATCTGTGATCCTATAATTCAAAAGATGATTTTCTTCTGAGAAATATGAAAATTCAAAAGGAAAGCAAGAAAAAGTAGCATAAATCTGAAAAGATGAATTGAATACAGACAGGAAATTCAAATGAAAAATAGCATTATTGTGATTTACTAAAATTCAAAAGGAGATATTTTTCAGGAAAGAAAAATCAATCATATATGAATCCGAATTAAACTATATTGACAATTTCATAGGTACGATATTCAGCAGAGAAAAACCAAAAAAATATGAAATCACATGATAGCAAAACCGATCTACAAATTCAAAAGGACAGTATTTCTTCAGGGCAGAAATTTCCAACAATAGAACAGCAAAGAAACTTGATTTAGAACAATTTCAAAAGGGCCATATGTTTCTTATGGAACTGAATAATTCAACAATGAAAGGGAAAACTGATCTCAACTTTCAAAAGAGATGTTTCGGATTGACAGTTCAATTGAATAGCAGAAGAATGAAACCTGGTCTAACAAATTTCAAAAGGAGTATGATAACTTTCTTTCCATGAAGATCCTAACATTCTCAATAAGTGAAAAAGCATACTAACAATTTAAGTAACGCCTAAATTCGTAAAATGAATGACACTATTTATCTCTGAGAACTGAAAACTCAAACAGAAACAAAAATTCTATCTTACCAATCAAAGTGCATATTTCAGGGACTGAAAATTCAAATAACTGAAAATGCACGAAGGAAAACATGATCTAACAAATCAAATAAGGAAGTATTTCCTTAACCGGCAGAAAATTCAAAGTGCATAACAAGAACACTGATCTACAGAAATTCCAAAAAAGGAGAAATATTTCTTCTGAGAAATTGAGAAATTCGAAAAAGAAAGCAAGAGAAGACTGATTCTACAAATTTGTAAAAGGATGATTATTATAGTGACTTCGGAAAATTCAATATGAAAGCAATGAAAACGCCTGTTCTAACAAACTCCAACAAGGACGATATTCAAGGATGAAATTCAAATTGAAAAGAAAGAAGAAACCTGATCTTAGAAATTCATAAGGGCGTATTTCTTTGAGATAGAACTGTAAATTCAAACAAATGAAAGCAAGAAGAAAAATGATATTGCAAATTCCAAAAGGGATCGTTTTAAGACTGAAAGTTCAAATTGAAGCAAGAGAAACCTGGTCTGGCCTGCAGTTGGAAAAGGATATATTTTTCTTCTTGAAGAACTGACAAATTTCAATGAATTAGCAGCTAGCAACCTGTCTGCAAGTTCAAAGCATGATATTTCAGGACTGAACGTTCAAATTTGAAACAAAGAAACCTGTTTTAAAATTCAAAAAGGAGATATTAGCTCTTTGAACGAACTGATATTCACACAGTGATGAGTAAGCTAGCAGAAGCCTGTATGTCAACAATCTGAAATAAATAATAATCTTATTTCTTACCTTAGGGAACTGAAAATTTTCAAAATGAAAGACATATGAAACTGATATGCAATTCAAAGGTTGATATTCTCGTTCTTCTGGACGGGAAAATATAAAATGGACAGCTAAGAAGAGTCCTGAGTTCAAATTCAAAAGGACTATAATTTCAATCTGAACCCAGAAAATTTTTATCAAAAGGAAAACATTGTGAACTAAACTTCATTGATCTAATTACTGAAAGTCTATTTGTAGTCTGATACTAATTAACAATGAATACTGTTCGC